>JZLH01S0629406.1:1626-14435 GCA_001188425.1 Eucidaris tribuloides | reverse complement strand
AATTTCTATGAATTTTTTACATGAAAATATAAGGAACAAATGGAAATTCCGTTTGATTTACTGCGTAAAATGGAAAATCACTGTCCCTACATGTCTTATTGCCAGGGCTGCTGTTGGCATAATGAACAATTTAAAGACTCTACGCGATTGAAATGACAAAAAGTTGAATCAAAAGTACACAATTCTGTTACAAACTCTAAAAGTCAGTGTATTCAGAATGTAATACTTGCAGCGGAACCTATGTGTGTGGCAGCATACCCCGCCTGTCGGTGTAATGGCCCAATTGATTTAAACATATTTGATTACGATTGTATGATCAACAAGGTGAGTTCATATTTGTATTTATGTATTTCATTTATTTATTTATTTAATATTTATCATTGATTATTATTTATTTTCGTATTATTAAATTATTATTATTATTATTATTATCACATTATGTTATTTTGCAATGGGGTTTCTTAATTTCTTTTAAGCAGAGCTATGGAACTTGTGCGAAGGATCAACTTAACTACGCGCCAAATGTCCAGTTCAGTCACAAGAAATGTGTATTGTGTTAGATAACTAATGACTCAAAAGTTTGTATGTATGCAAACGCTGTTCATCTTTGTGTTAATATAAGAGAAAGAGCAAAAAATGTGGAGTAAGTTCTCAGCTTGT
Source organism: Eucidaris tribuloides (assembly GCA_001188425.1). NCBI lineage: Eukaryota > Metazoa > Echinodermata > Echinoidea > Cidaroida > Cidaridae > Eucidaris > Eucidaris tribuloides. The sequence continues at coordinate 13,775 of JZLH01S0629406.1, read as the reverse complement.
TGGTGAAAATGCCTCCCTCCTTTCCTTAGTAATAAATCTTGTGACTAATTTCAAGGATTCATACCCCCATCATATTTTTGCTACATTTTACACACTGGATTCCAATTGGCGTGTTTTACAGAAAATCGTGATACGGTATACCGCTTAAGTATCCAGAATTCCGGAAAACTCTCCTGGTAAAACAGACGCGATACGCCGTTTATCTGATAAGACCATATCTGACAAAATACAAGTTACATAACCACCTTCCGAGAGGTGGTTATTGCCTTGTTAATCTGTTTGACTTTTTCTGAGTAAACACCACAGCCCGGATAAAGCGTATCGCGCTCTGACGGACGGTAGTGGTCACTGTGCGCGTTCGTGAAGAATATGTACCTTTTTGTGACTGCAATATTTTGGACCAGTTCATATACCACAATGCATTGCTAGGTCATAGGTTGAATTTCCCGATTTCCGATTGACGCAGTATTTGCGACACGGAAAAGGAGCCTAATCGGATTATTCAGCCTCTTGTAGAAACAGAGTTGCGTTTAAAAGATTGCTGTCAGGGACGATGTTGCAAAGTCATTACTTCTCCTTCATTATCAATACCAAACGGTAGTTTAGCTACTTTTACAAATGGTGTGTTGAAAGTCTGAGATCCATACGTTCATGGAATTTGTTGTTTTGATGATGAAAAGGTACTAATAACGACATGTTACCAGAATGTTCTTTCTGCTGCAGTTTCAATTTTGCTCAAACTGCGAATCGCGGTTACTGTGCACTGCTAGCAAGACCAGCGCAAGCCTCTGATTGGCTTACGGCTATCCCCTGCCGCGACCTTCTGCTAACGGCTGATCGGACCATTTTGAACGGCCACGTGCACGTATTGACCGTTTGCAGATTTTTGAATTTGCTTCGATCAATTTGAAAAAGGATGAAGTTTAACCGTCCAAATTTTCACCAAAACTCAATATTCTTACCCAATGTCTCTATGAGAGGTGTTTATTTATATTAATCTTTCAAAACATTGGATATGATTTCAGCTGATTTCATTCATGTTTTTTTGACGTGCAAATCAATGACACAATCTTTAAAGCGCATACGGTTTTATCCGATTCCGGAAAAGATGATCCCGTTGTTCCACTATTTTTCTGTAGACACTACTGCTGATTGTGATACCAGCCCTCCCAGTAGTTATGCACAGTATTCTGAATTGGTCTGATAACCAAAATATACACTGTACATGTTGCCATTAGTTGTGTCTACAAAATGGCCCAGAGTTATGCCACAAGTATTCTGAATTTGACTGATAACCAAAAATATACACTGTACATGTTGTCATTAGTTTTGTGTACGAAATTGTAGTTGCTGCCACAGGTATTCTCGGAAATTGGGCCTGAATAACAAAAAATACACCTGTACATGTTGCCAAGCAAATTGTAGTAGTTATGCACAGATCTGAATTTGTCTGAATACACCTATACCACCACTTACTATACATATAGTTTTCTCTACAAACTTGTGGTCTCACCTCTTGTGCCGGATTATGATTAACTCAAAACATACATGTAGGATCCTTAAACTGTGTTCCCTACAATTAACTCAGCATGTCAAATATTTGTCGTGATTAGATTAATCAAGTTGCAATTAGTGTGTCCTTAGTCTGACTCAACATACTGGAATAGGCATATGGCTAATGCCGAATCAGATTTCGGTTTCCACAGTACATACGCCTACAGTGCTATGTCTCATTCTGTTTTGAAATTGACATTTCCCCATTCTTTCTTGTTTGCCGAGGGGGGGGGGGGGGAGGCTGGGAGCGATTAGTGGAGGGTTGCGGTTTAAATTATTTTTTTTTCAATTTTGTATAATAGACTGTTAAATTTGCTTCACAAAAATATCCCACTTAATATACTGTAACATTTCATAGGTCATCATGATTAATATAAAAAAAACAGTTTTCTTGTGCAAGGAAAAGGCACAATGTCTCCTCTTAGTTTTCATATAAGTTACATGTATATGTAGATTTAGACAAACCTGATATCACATCTTACGAGCTAACATTTTCAATTATTTTGTATCTTTGTTTACTTCTCTTGTAGCGATCGGTACAGCGGGTTCTGCACCAAGACGCCCCAACATCAAGTATTGTATTAGTTTAATAACTTATTTGGAATCTATAATTACCCGCTGTTACAATGTATTGACCATATGATTCCTATGGCATACAGTGTGAAAGGCCACACTTTACTTGTCAATTGACATACATATAATGAGCTAAAATCATTTGAGATATGGAAAGTGAACAGACACACACACACACACACACACACACACACACATTTTTCAATATCATGTACAGCCTCTCTGTACCCTTGATCAAATTTCATGTAGGGAGTCAAGTGCCCCAACCCCCAATCTTGATGCCAGCGGTTACATGTACATGCTTGTATCATATTGGATAAAAAGAGAGATCACATTCTAATATCACATCGTAACCAATTGTATATGCATGATTTGTACTTGTCACTGTCGGTGAAACTAAGCAATGAGAAGAAGTAATCGCATTAGTATTATTATTTCTGAAGAGCGCTGCAGCACTAATTGGAGAGTTGGCTTGACAATGATTTATTCTGCGTATTTCAAATTGTTTTTGTAAGTCGTCACTGGAACAATTGACAAACTTGCCACCTTCCTCATTTTGGTCCAGTGAGCGCTTCCTGCCAGGGATTTCCCATGTTTCATGGCCAGTTCCATTGAAACAATCTACTGGACATTATTCTTTGAGTCAGAAAGAAAGTATGCCCCAGAATGAAATAAAATCTTCAAACTTACCAGTGCTTATTACTGTAACATAGGCAACTTGAAGACCAAGACCAGGGTAGATCAAGACAGAGGAAAGAATTAAAATTTTCATTTCGCGGGGTTACTTTTTTGTTCAGTGCATTCCAGATACTCTTGTATTGAAACCCATTGGCAATTATGAAGGGCTCGTTCCAAATTTCGGGAAGCTCTCTTTTCCCATTGGTGGGCGTAAATCACCCACGCCCCCGTGTATTTTTTTCCTGGATCTGAGACATAGACGGTCTGAACTGAGCTGCAGACAAGCTTGAGCCTCGAATTCTGTCGCTTACCAAGAAAAAAATACCCCGAAAAGTGTCGGCCCTTCCATGAAATGGACAAATGGAACTCCCACAGAAGACACTCAACAGGTTCAGCCTTGCAAAGGCCTTGAGGTACATTATTATCTGAACTACTGTTTTCATGATAAAAAGATGGTTCAGTGTTGTTTCCCTGCTAAGAAAAGACAAAAAAGACAACAATAAAATAATAACCAGAAGTTGCGCATTTAAATCATAGATAAATCTTATTTTTTTTTTGGGGGACGGGGAGAGTAAGTGATGTTAAATTCAACAGTTGATGTCAATTTAAATCTAATTCATAGCTTTTTAAATCATGATTTAAACTTACCTTCTTCTGCCTAAAAACCGACGACAACACCAACCCTGATAACAATGCTAACAAGACGTAAACATAAAAATTGTTGATTTCAAAGCGAAAGCTTTACTGGATCTCAGTCATGTCACAACGAAGGCGCTGCTTGAGAGGAATTAGAAAACATCTTCTGTTTTTATAAGCCATTACAGGACTGAGTATGACGGTTAACACTCAAATGTTGCTAAAAACAGATACATGACTATCGTGTTTTGGTTAGTATCTAACGTCCTAGCTTAACAATGAATATGATCAGCGACCATGCGAACAGTGTGATCGCGAATAAAAATAAAAACCATGAAGACGGTAGATGTTCTTGCATGATCAGTAATGGTTTATCATTGGCATCACTAGATCATTCAACTGCAGTTTTTTCCATCTGAGGTGCAGGCCACGTTGAACTGTAAACATAACATTTATCTGCAGGTAACACATATTTTCGATGTTTCCTTTTGATTGTTTTGTGGCTTGAATAAGCGAAATGACCGTATACTACTACTAGGGGGAAAGAAGTAATTACGATTTACTAACATTATTGATACATTTATTAATGCCTGAAGATGGATATCTTGGCCTGGCGGTGGGCGCGTCCATGGAAAATGTGTGCCGTTTAAATCACTATAAAATGACATCTTAAACTCACTGACAATTATTTGGAGGGAAAAAATAAGGGTGGAAAATAAAATCACCAACAATCGCCTCCAGTCTGGTCCAGTAATACAGGAAGCAAGCCATTATCTTGGCATTTACTTCCCATTGCTTGGACAGTGGTGTTGAAGGAATTTATGCTCTCTATATTGTTGTTATTTTGAGGGAGGGGCCCGCCTAAATTATTACTTTTGAAAAGTAAAGAAGGATGATCCCTTGCAAAAGAAATTAATTTGCTTGAGAACACTTCTCGTTGTAGAAAATAAAAATGTTCCAAGCATCAAATTTAAAACTTAATCTGTACCGGATAATACTTTTTTTTTTTTTTAACACTCAAGCCTAGGAGAATATCTTTTACCCCTTTTATAGCCGCGGCTGCTCGAACTTTTACCGCCGCGCTTCAGACCAAGCTGGGTAAAATTTCAGCACGGGTAAAGTCGTTTTGTATACTGCTTTTTCGACCACCCATCACGAGGAGCGAGGAGACCGGACTAGTTTGCCGGTGGTACCTAATAGCCCCCGCATCTCAGCTGTTGCTTTCCGGCGCGAGCGCCGGAAAATTTGTTTTACATTACCTAACATACGCACTTCATGACGTCGAGCTGATTTAGTCCGCACTAAAATCGGAGCAATACGTTTTATACTGACGGGGTGTAGCTCGGCGCCTGATGCGCGACCCTGCATGCGGACCTTGATCACCTCCCAGCCGCTACTAACTTTAGCTCGGGCTAAATATTCTTTCGACCTTTTATAGTTGAGCAGTTCACCCCGCATCGTCCGACCTGATGCGTTTCTTTGCAGTACTATCTTTGAGTGCGGGCTACTCTCTACTTATAAAACTGTGTGTTATCGTGGTGTTTGATTCAGCTATTACTCAAACATGTACAGTGTACATACTTTTGTGACTTGTTCATGTATGGAGTATTTGATTAATATTTTGGGACTTGAAAGTAGCCGCCATCCAGATAATGATTAATTGTTGTCCCTTTAGGATAGAAAATGCTTGAGCTTGTCTATGATTCTTTCAATTTCTTGATTTGTAAATTACTTTGACAATTATTTCTGTTTGTGAATACTTCTAGCACAAAGAATTTTTGATAACTTCTTTCTTCTAGAAATTATTTTCAAGCATATTGCACTTCCCGATAAATGTGTGTGTACAGCCAGCAAGATTTTTTTTTACTAGTGTATAAAGATTTGTTTACTAGTAGAGACTTACATTATAAACAATGTTGGCACAGTAGGCTGTACCTGGAATGTTAGCCGTATTGAATAAACATGAAATACATGTATACATCATCTCAAATCACAGATTTTTCCCAACTAGACATTGTGTGGTATGGTATTTGTTCATGCTGATCAGTCATTATCATCATAAAACTGTGGACCTTGGCACCTCAAATTTTGAAATAGAAATTATTTAAAATTACTTTTTACAACTATTGCAATTAATCGCACATCTATCAACAAGTGATTAATCCCAAAAGTCCTACTGACCACCAACAAACCATAAATATCCCATAACCATAAAGAATTTTGAGGTTTCAGTAAATGGCAACTGTTTTTTTTTTTCTTCTCTCTCTCTCTCTGGTGAAGAAAATTACCACTTTATTATACATCTCTACATGGAAATATATCATTTCAATCATAACTACGGAAAAGTATTTTGGAAAGATTGTTTGAAGGTTTGTTTAAACTGTCATTTTTTCATGCAATGTAATTATGTAAACTAGTTTCGCAATTAACAGCAATAAATTAGCACACGTAAATGAAGAGAAGCTGACGTTTTTGTCTATACATTAGAATGTTTTTATTCCTATCCTTCCTTTTAATAGTTTTCCTTTGTCCATGTTTTACAGAACCCTGGGAATGTCAATCGCGTGTAGTTTAATAGATGCATTCTATTTTGTGTGTACATGTCTGTAGTGTGCACCAATGGCAGTTGTGTATTTCATACACGGCATTCTATAACAAAATACACTTGAAACAGTGAAATGCCACTCGTGAAGTACACTTCAACTCCTATTCATAAATATAGCCATAAACTTGAGTGCCTCGTATAGTGATATATTAGGAAAGTTGTCAAGGGAAAGGGGGGGGTTGTTAACTACAGCAGTATCGGTTTCATCACATAGATATCATCTTTTTAATGAAGTTTTAATGTGGCTCGGGTAAATATATATCATGAAAAAGCCTTGTGTCGTGTGTGCTGATGGTCACCACCAGTGTGAACAGTATGCATGTTTACTATACATGTAATTACTATTGGAAACTAGTGTGAAAACTGGTACTTTCCCATTATGAATTCATTCTAAACTTGCATACTTTGCTGAATGATACTACATAAATTCATCATGATGATAAAAAGGGAGCAGTCATTTGGACGAAAACTATCAAAAAAGAAAATGTGCCAGCCCCATAAGTATAAAGATTTTGTGTGTGAAAATTGTAGTAGTACATGTACATGCACACGTTTTTATGAAGCTTTCATAGGGCCAATAACACAAAATTGATCAGAATATAATTATTACATGTATGTCCATTCAAAGACCCCCTTCTGTTATGATTTGGACTTCCGATATCCATGATCACATACAAATTGTATACTAGTCAGCAAGAAAGAGAATCATGATCATAAAATTCATAATTTTGTCACAAAGTGACACTGCTTTCATTAAAGATTGTGTCATTGATTTGCACATCAAAAAACATCTAAATGAATGAAATCAGCTGAAATCATATCCAATGTGAAGATTACCGGTACTATAAATAAACACCTCTCATAGAGACTTGGGGTAGAATGTTGAGTTTTGGTGAAAATCTGGACGGTTAATCTTCATCCTTTTTCAAATTGCTCTGAAGCATTTTCAAAAAAATCTGTGACGCCGACGTGCACGGGCTGTTCCAAAATTGTCCAATCAGCTGTTAGCCGAAGGTCACGTGGAGGTTAGCCGTTTAACCAATCAGTGCGCTCCGCTGGTCTTGCGACGGTACACATAACCGCTATTCGTAATTTGAGCAAAATTGAAACTCACGGAAAGAACAACATTCTGGTAACATGTCGTTATAAGTTTTTCTCATAAAACAACAAATTCATGACGTATGGATCTCAAACTTTCAACACACCATTTGTAAGTACCAAACTACCGTTTGGTATTGATAATGAAGGGAAGTAATGGACTTGCACATCCCTGACACAATCTTTAAAGTGAGATGAAAATTAATTGGAAATGAATCTTAGTGAATTGATCTTGTGCTTTAAATGCTTCCAATTTCTGGTGACAGTTCATAGATTTTTGCCCAATGCCCATTAACTATTACTTACTTCATTGTACACCTGGTACAATGCCGTTACCAAAATGTTCTAAGCAAAATGTTGTTAAGAGTAAATTGCTTGTAACGTGAAAACAATTGGCTTACTTGAATTCACATTAAATCAAAGTATTTTGGTCCTTGAGGTCCTTCTATCAGTACAGTATGTCAGGCAGAAATATAGAAAGTTTCTCTATTTTCAATTTAGAGACAATACTGTAAAACCAGAAATTTTCGCGAGCATTTAACTTTGGCGAATTTCGCGAGGAGTCTAGATTCGCGAAAGTAAAATGCACGCGAAAGTTTATACATACACAACTTTCTTGAATGCCAGTACGAGACCGTGTACTAGACAAGTCGCAAAATTTAGCAAAGATACACAAGTATTAGTGCACTGTCACTTACGACAGTTGCAATGCTAATTTTGATGAAACGGTGTTGTGATAATTTATTAAATGAAACACCCAAATGCCTCTTCCTAGCAATTTTGCTAAATTTTATATTTTTCAAGGTCGGTGATTCGCAAAAGTTTCATGCACGCGAAATGACCGTTGGCTCCTATTGGCGAAAGTTTCATGTCGCAAAAATATAGTGTTTTACAGTATACTGTTAACGACATCGTGCTTATTTCCTAACGACATTCTGCCAGGCGCACAATGACTTAAAGGGAGAAGGCGCCAGCAACTAACAGGCATAAGTTAAGAAAATATTTGAGTTCTTGCCAACCAATCAGATTGCACGTGCACTGCAGGGAGCTGACCATGCATGACCAATGCATGCCACGCGACATGTGTTAGCCGCACCGTGGTAATGTATGCACTGTTTGAATTGATAACCTCCTCCCCCTATAGCTGTTTCTGCAAGTTTTGTCTTTGGGTAAAACTTACAAAGATGTAAAATAAACACAAATTAACTAATTTATAGGGCCTTGATGAGGGTGAGTATCACACAGTACCCCTAATATTTAGGCTGTTTTTGTCACCATGTACCATAATTCTCACAATACTCACAATGTCATTTTTATTCTTAACTTATGCTTGTTAGTTGCAGCCTGCAGGCGCCTTCTCCCTTTAAGTACATTTACATGTAGACTAAGCAATATCGAAACTTTTGAAGTATAAACAAAGGTTATTTTCCCTAGTATGCCTGAAGACTGCCAGACTGTGTACAATGAAATATAGTTGGAGTGGACCATGACTTTACTGAACAAATAAATTACACAAATATTCCTGACAGATATATGTGTACTGTTATTGTTTAGGACTTGGAATTTGGTAAAGCGATATGAATGCAGAGATGGGCAGATCACAGGCCTGTACTAACCTAACCAGTGCAGCCATCAAAACTATGATAGAAATCAGGGAAAATCCCTTTCCACTCAAGATCTGATTGGAACAAGATAAATATAAATATGGGTGTAACTGATCTTAGTCTGACCCTGCATCATTGCAGGGGCAGTGCCAAGGTCAAATCCTGGGGGTGTGGAGGGGAATCCATTGCAACAAATTTTTTTTCTGGCCGAATTTTTGCCATGTAAAAACTTGCTCGCTTGATTGGGGGGGGGGGGTGGGGGTGTGGGGGGTGTGGGGGGGGGGGTCGAGGGGGACGGGTGGCTTTTCTAAACCACATTTTTCCACCAGTGACCAAAACTTTTCTGTTCACAGCCACATGGCAAAAATCTATCGGTGAGCCAACTTTTGTAAAATACTCCAAATCTCCTGATTTTTATTACTTTAAAAACAATAGGTGGTGGCCACTCAGAATACTACTACACTTTTCTGTCTACTGTAGATAAGCCTCTCACATGATGCAGTATTTGGTACCCCGGGGTACCAAGTAGAAATCCGCCATTTTGTTGAATTATCTATTTATTTTTCAGCACTGTACCCTGGGTTACAAAATTATGTAAAAGTTATGTAATAAGGGTGAAAATAACACATTTAGCTTCATTTTTACCCCATTTTTCGTAAGTTTATGCCTTTTTGTTGTGCCATTGTATATGTTCCATTTACTACAATATGTTCCATTATTTTGATTATCTTTGATTGAACGTAACATGAAAATGCTAAAAATTTTCAGATGGCGACCATTGGAAAAATAAAAAATAAAAAATAAAAGGCTCACCATCTTTTTCATTTTTCAAACCCTCGGACCGAGAAACATATATATTTTTTAGGCTTGGCCTACATGCGGCAGCGACTGATATACATCACACCTTTACATCATTATGGCAGATTACAGACATACCTGTTGCATCTGAGATTTTAGTATTAGAATGTGTCTCACAATGGAATTACGTACTCAAATTTATGAAATATTTTTCTTCATCAATGGTTAACAAAAGCTTACAAGCATGAATATTACATTTTTTATAAATCTACTTACTTTCTTTGTTCATGATTCCACATTTTGTATGTGTGTGTGTGTGTGTGTGTGTTGTGTGTCTTATAAAACAGCATTGTAAGACCTGGCAACAATTTAGTTGCACGGACACAATGGAACTTCTTTTTTTCAGAATAGTAACAACAGTAACCTTCATAGTTACTGTTATAGGCCCACGCCATCCATATTTCGCGTCCATATATTTTCACGATTTTGCCTTCAGAGGGGAATTTCGCAAAGTAATAATTTTCGCAGTTTTTATGTATTTGCATTCACTTTGTACAGAAGCTATCAGGAAAGTGAAAATTTTCGCGTATAAGTCGCGAATTCGCGAAAATAAAACCACCCGTGAAATATCAGCGATAACATTAATACTGCAACTGCCGAATTTGACACTAATATTGACAACTTTAAATTCTTCGTCAAGAAGGCGTTCTCACCATTCAGGGAAGTGCCATAATGCATCCCAATTCAGCTCTTTTGCACAGCAATATGGAATATGAATGTCGACACCACATGGATGCAACGAGAATAACCAATTACAAGCAAAAGGAAGAATTGGTCCTTTTTGTTGCTTTCTGGCTAAATAGTTTTGCCTAACACAACAGTACTTGCACCTAATATACATAGGTGAACTACGGTAAGGCCCTAGGCCTACCTACCCAGTAAATGAATTATGTACGTTGAAAGAGAAACAGTGGCCTATACAAATATCGTAGATGAATTTTTGTTAGCGACAAACTCGAAATATTACTAAAATGCCACTCATTTGCTATAAAAAATTTATCTTGGATAATTTACTGGTCACATACAACATTGAAAGCAAATCAAATGCGCATGTACAGCCATCCAAACCCAGCAACTGAATTCGCCCTGAACTATTGTAATGTAAAGGCCACCGCACACTATGCGATTTTCCGTCGCAACGAACTAACCGTTTGCATCTGAAATACATCCTGGAAATAAATCAGGCGTGTTACGCAATATAAGCTTTGATTCTTTTTGTTTTCGGATCAAGTCGGGTGACGATCGTGCGACAAATGCGTGTAGTGTGGGCGGTGGCCTTAATGGAAATATTCCCGGGGGGACAGTCACACATAATGCTGTAACACATAGTCGGGACCAAATTAATTTCCAGACAAACCGCTAAACAATTTGTTCTCTGTGTCTTAAAATAAAACCCCTAAAAACGTTTTCCGCAAGTGTTTCATTTACGACATTTTGACCCTAAACACGATCAGGTTTTCCTGGTTTGTTCCCACGTGTACACATCGCTGTCCGTAACCGGATCACACTTTTAGAAACGAGGAGAAATAGCTTCGAATATATTCATACCCTAAATACGTTTGACCCAGTCTTCTTAAAAAAAAGCACTATGGGGAAAAATATACCTTCAACACGTTTTACGCATCTTCTCAACCCCAACTGGTTTTGTTGAAATCTGTTTTTAAGACTCTAACGATCGTGCACTTGCGTGGCCCGCGGCTAATAACTGAAAATAAAACCTGCACCCGTTCTAAACGCTGTTAATTTTTGTGGTTCACGCTGTGTATTTCAGATCCCACGGGCATTATGTTTGTCCTGGCCCCCACCCCTCCACTCACCCCCTGGGAATAATTGCGGCGAAATAAAGCTCAGTGACAATGATTGGAGAATTAAAACAATGCTTTAGAACCGACACAACTGGTATAATAAAGATATACCAAATGTACACCAGCTGAGTGGATCTCTCACTGCTGCGCAAGGATTTCTTCGAATTTGTTTACTTAAAGAGAAACAAGCATTAAACAGGCCAGCCAATTTAATTTGCCATCAGGCATGTAGAATTAATCCCCAAGAAGGCTATCACTACAAATGGGTCTGTTACAAGGCATACTGATGGATCCATTATACATTCAAAATTATTCACTTTTTGACTACAAATTTTTCACAACAGAACAATATATGCATAGTTTACTTCTTCTAGAATAGTTATACAAGTTCAGGACTACGCCCCAATGCATGTCATTTACCTTTAAAGGATTGAATCTTTTATTTGAATCAAGATTAATATTCCCCAGGGTTAGATTTCATGTGGGTAAAGATACAATGCTCAAACTGGACAAAAGTCAACGAAGCGGATCTTGCCATCCACTGTCTGTGATTCATTCACGCGCAAGCCTTGCTTTGGCAAACCTCTGGCCGTAAAAGCCACATGTGATGCACTCACGCCATATTCCGGTACCTTATTTCGGAGCGTGTGAGTGCCCCTCTTGTGTTAAAAAATATATTTTTCTTCAGTTATGATCGCTGAAATCAGTGGTAATGAATGCAGAGGCCTGTGCAAGTTG
>JZLH01S0629398.1:101024-123524 GCA_001188425.1 Eucidaris tribuloides | reverse complement strand
TGTGTGTGTGTGTGTGTGTGTGTGTGTGTGTGTGTGTGTGTATGTGTATGTACTATGTGTATGTCTGTATAATTTGTGTGGATGTGTGTCCTCTCTCTCCTCAGCTCCCGAGTTGTAAGTTTGTTCGCGCGTTCGAAAGTACACTACCACAGATGGAACGCATTGATCAATATCCATAATTGCTTCCTAGTATAACATTCAACACATTATCGACATGTGAGTCAGGGACCTGTCATTTTTCGAATCAACCCGCCGTGTTAATTAAACCGAAAAAACTACCGATTTATTACCAAACATTGATATCACCTACTCGACATTGTGACCCAAAGCACAATATTTATGCTGTATCCAGTTTCTAAGGATTGATCTCTGCCAAAACAAATAGCACCCAACCTTTGTAAAGGTGTGTGAGACGGTATACCTCCACACTTGCGTCTACAGTGCATGTCAAACAGACGACATGTACTTTTGCAGTAAAGTGCACGGTACCTTTGACGCATCGTTTTCACTTGTTAAGCTAACGTTTTGGTTTATTTCTGTCTACGTATTTGTCAGTTTTACCTTGGTTTGATATTATTTTGTCCCTATCGTTATTCCTTTAGAAGAACTATATTGTGTGCATTTCAGCCCCATCTTGCGATTTAATAGAATACTGCGTGCCCAAACGTTGTCTAACCATCAATGTAATTCATAACTATATTAATTTGAGCTGCATCATTAATGCTGCATTTCACCATATTTGATTGAAAAAAGATATTATAGAAAAACTGGGACAGTCCATTTTGGGATGTAAAAATGTGGCGGCAATGCATGGATAATTACGGGCTTTAAAATGTGCTCGTACTTATTATTATAAATTGAAATCACTACGACTTGTGTATAATCAAAAGGTATTACATGAGGTCGGCAATGTAAAAGGATAATGGCGTTGAACAAAAATTTTGGATCATATCTTGCCTATATTTAAACCTCCGTATCTAAATTTACCCCATGCGTGAATCATGTAGATAGATATGTTTATGAGTGTGCTAGTGATAGATAAATGAACAGATACATAAATAGATAGATTAAATAAATCGATAGACAGACAGGCCTATAGATAGATAGATAGATAGATAGATAGATAGATAGATAGATAGGTAGATAGATAGATAGATAGATAGATAGATAGATAGATAGATAGATAGATAGATAGATAGATGGCAACATCTACCTGCCGTTGAACAAACACGTTTGACGTTGTGTTCTCTGACCATCTTTACCGAAATATATGTTTTCTTTTACTGGAGCCGTTTGCAAATAGATTATATCGAAATTGCATTATGTGAAACTAAATGAATAAAAAACAATATGTCAATTTAAAATTATATACTACATGCATTCACAGTCACAAGCGAATGCTTTCAAATATGAAACATAGACAGACATGAAATCAGAACGAAATTATGTTTCTATGTATATGGTAATCTTCTTAAATTCGATAAGTTTTGAAAACGAGTATTTTGGTTCTAATCTCATCACACAAATAGCCAGAAACGAACATCTGAATATGTCATCTCCTGGGAAAGAAGAAATTATTTTTGGTAAATGCAATTCTTCTGGATAAATCTGATAATACATAATCTCTAATGACGATGCTAAATGTAGCATTTTGACCTTTAGTGTTGGTGGTTATACATAACCGTGTCTACGAGGTGAATAACTTGAGATGGTTGAAAATTGCACATCTTGAATTTGCACGAATACCCCATCAGAGTGACTTGTCAAGTAAACGTAATGTCTACTGTACAAACCCATAAAATTATTGTTTCTATATGAAATCTTAGCTTTTAAGAAGTCTCTATACAAATTGATCGGTAAATACTATTTCCCATGTTTAGACTGCTTTGAACAGTAAAATAATAGTCATTAGCATTAAAATTAAAATTCATAGTGTCTGTCGAATAGTAGTTTATAACTTCTTACATGTATGAGATGTGAAATGTACCATTGTTATCAAGCTTACCAGAAAATACTCGTATAATTCGTAAATAACTACATGTATTCTGCATGGTTCAATGGTATTCAATTTCAAAATCGCCTTGGTCCTATTTTCCATGTATATTGTTGTTCTCTTTCCTCCATTTTCATCAGTAAAATATTAAAGTTCACCATTTTGAGGAGAGTTTGTGATTGTGAACTATGAAGAAATAAGTAACCATATCGCACGGAGTTTCGCTTGTGGTCGCAAAATATACTTACGACAGATCTCGCTAAACCCACGCATGCGGGTGAAACAGTTTTTATAAGCACAGACATCTTTGAAATTTATCTTTGATTTTTTTTTTTACAACCAATGTGATAAAGTTGTGCCTTGCGCTGTATCTGCGGTAGTTGCACCTGAGACTGCGTCGTGAATTTTCAATCTCTGCCGACGAATACCATCGTGCCATTTAATCAGTAAGTAGTGAAACCTGACAATGCAACGTACTGATAATTTTTCGAACGGTTGTGAATTCCATTCTTATTATCACTTGGGTTTCAACACTCTCTCAGAAGTGCGACGGTAAAATATTGAGTAAGACAAATTCAATCAAATTGCAACACATTTCTACCCCGTTTTCTTTTCTGGTTGTTTTATGTTTCATATTCACGATATCCTCACGAACTCATTGGTAAATTTGATTTAAATGCACATCACCCTGTAGGCGAAAACATCCGTGATGCTCTATAGTATCACAGAGAAAGAAAAAAACAAGATAAACCATTCAGAACACTTCTTGCGGTTACCACGATTAACGGTGAGATACATCTTAGATGATTTCTCTTCACCAAACCTCAATCATTTATTATCAAGACAAATTTATTTCCTAATGCTATTGGAGGATTACTACCTATGATATCAAACGAAACCCATAATGTCATAAGTATGAAGCCCTACCAGGAGGACGTAGCTACTTTCTCACTTGGGAATCTGCATGGGATTTTTTATTATCAAACATTGACAGGTTATTCTGTGTTAGACTTCTTTAACATAATCGGACAGTTCAACGTCATTTTTTTTCGGTGGGTTGGGAGCCGAGTAGATAACAGGGCGCAATTATTCCGTTACCGTAACCTATCAATTTTCATTGTTTGGTTCAATACACATGACATGGTGCCATACAAAATATAAAAGAATATAAATTATACTTAATAATTAATCTATTTTCTTAAGATCAGTTTCAAAGTGGTATCTCTATATCCGTCTTGACCCCAAACACTTCAGCGGAAATATTTCTCAATATATACTACGATTTTTTTTTACTTAGACCATTATTTATAAAGCAATTGAAATATCATTAATCTCTTAATGAAACTGGAGATGCATCCTATCTAAGTGACACGCCAAAGGTGATCGTCATTGAAATATATTTCTGGTTTATGTGTCTACATTCCTTTAGAAAAAACAATGCTCAAGTACCAGATTTTAGACTTGGATTTTTTGAAACCCCTTAAATTAAAGAGTAGGGCTTGCTCATCATCAATTGAGTATGTATATACAGCTTTCTCACTTAATGATTTATAAAATACCGATTTCATGACGAAAGCTCAAGATGGATGATCTAAATCGGGCAACATAGTTATTCCCGATCTTACATGTATCGAACAGCAGAACTTTGATGTTATACTCCTCCTCACTCTGTTTCTTTTTACAGTACGTAAGAGGGCATAACGTTGTGTAATGTTATGTGAAATTCGTAAATTCAAAATATAGGATAAGCATTACAAAGTTAAGACATTGATTACGATTATAATGGGTGTTACAGTTTGGAAATTGTATTAGAATTGGAGATATGGATTAGGAGTAGGATAAGAAGAAAAGATGTGTCAATGTATAGAGTTTAGGCGTGTTTGCGCGAATGTGTTGCATTAAAGAAATGCTTTCCGAGAGCTCTATTAACGTAGGAAAATTAATAGCATACCCATAGATCTTATCGGGATACAACTGTCGTTTTACAGTTTGCACATCTTGAAGACGTCCATTAATGTCCAAATTAACAAAAAAAAAAATGGTAGAAGTGTAATCTTCCTCAAGGTTATACCCTGTGCCGTCGCATTATTGGTCTTATGTTCAGTATTTTGAATTAGTCTAAAATACCAAAACACTTATACATAAAAAATATCGTGACATTAATTCAATAAAGGTGTTTATGGAGTGATCTAACTTATTCCGTGAACATGACGCATGCAGCAGACTAGTTTGCACGGTTTGGTAGAAGTGTTTTATTTGAAAATTGATGTTCACGGTGAAAGTGATGTCCTTCTGAGCTCTACTGATAACAGTTTCGTCCATTCAAATATAAAAAGAGAATATCTTTCACTGCTTTCAAGATTTTGGACATACAAAGATTGCATACCATGTTTTTTGCCCCCCTCCCCCAACTCCCACCCTATACCGTTTCCTACATGTACGCTGCATATATCATTAAGTTGTTATACTCCCCTAATCTGATGCAAGTCACGCGGGGTGTCATGGTAACATGTTATAAGAAACTGCATAAATTTGAAGGACTTTAATGAGTCACTTAAACTTTGCATTTCTGCACTTTTATTACCACTTTAACGCTCGTTGGTTGGACTCATAAGATCTACCTATATAGCTGCCTCTGGAAACCAGTTGTGCCTAGTTAGTGCCGCTGAATACTGTGCAGTTCATTTTGTTTCTTGTGTTTACGATCTATTTTGTTTACTTCTTTGAACAATTTGTTTATCCGTACTCCGATTTGTTCTTTTAATCAACATATTTTGGGGTCTATAAGACTTACAAGCTTGATTTAAATAGGCCCCATTCATATTTCTTTACATATACCCTCTGTCTTTTTTTGCTATTGACCATTATGTAACATTTTTATATACCAGTTTTGATTATGTCAAAGTTTGACTATGTTGATGTACTATTGTTTTTATTCCATATGTATTGAACAGAAATATGAATAAATTGAAATTGAAAAAAAAATAATATCTTGTTTTTAATTGTTGTTGTAAATAACAAATAAAAAAAGCCTTCCTACTACTATATTCTTTTTTTTCTAAAAAAAAAAATACAAGTACAATTGCAAACTGTGGCGACTACGGGCATTTCTGCAAAATTGTTACTGTTATGACAAACGTAGGCCTATTGCTGCCCATTGCGCTCAATACCGTACATGGACGTAAATGGCATGTTAGGGGGAAAACGTGAAGATAAAGGACGAAATGCATAATTTACACTCTAGTAATGAACAATGACGTTCGGGGATTTGGGGATTTGTAATCATTTTTCCCGCCACGATCTCGACATTATTCGTGACAGGGCAAGTCGCAATCACAAAAAGCATGATAAACGACTCTACATTGACCGGTGTTTACTGAAAATGTGGCATGATTGATTTGATTTGGTATTGTGCGATACTGGACAAAAAAAAACAATGATAAAAACAAATCTGTCACTCATGGCTGAATTATTTATGTGAATCGATGACGAAGGTGAAACTGGTGAGAAGCAGAAGATGTGAAAGTGCATGACATATATCATCGAAAGTATTCAATAAAACAAATAAGGGGTTGATTACCTCAAAGCGTTGGCGATATTTCAAATACATGTAAACTATGGAAAAATGGAATATTCAGTGCCCGAAGCACGGGGGCTACGCTTGCTGTGTCCCACCCCCACAATTAAAGGACAAGAAAAAGGGAAGACAATAGACATAAAACATATAGGACGCAGAAGAAATACATCGAAAAAAAAGCAAAGTCAGAGGGCACTCCCTCTACCCAAAATTTCAAACTTCTGAAGTCCAACTAGTGTTGTTTCGCCCCCCCACACACACAAAAAACATCATCATCATCATCGAATTGCTTTTGAAGTTGATATCATTATTACGCCGAACGCAGACATATTATTTATTCTGGATATAAAGATCGTGTTTAGGGTGTAGATTTTTTCTTTCATTCATTGTTTATATTTGCAACAAGCAAGACATCGCATAAATCGTTCTACATGTAAATATCCTCATGTCATCTTGATATCAAATTATTTGCATCTGATACGATAAACACAAATCATCTGACTAAGAGCTACAGGTAAGAAATATTGATTTTGGTTGAGAATTTGCCTGCAGCAGAACGGAAGAGCGTGTCCATTACAACAATTGTTGTTGTTACCCATACGACAAAATCAATGAAACCAAGTTGTATTACCATTTTAGATAAAATATATATAATACGTTATATACAACGTATTTCAGTATATGATATACTGTACATATACATTAACAAATAATATATAATCTATAAAACAATATTCGATATATTACATGTATTATATGGTATCAATATTTTACGTATGATTATTATATTTTAACTCGTGCCCACAAGAGAAGAAATATTGATAAGGATTAAAGGAGGATGGAGATGTTTTAATATGTACAGTGAATTTTAGCAGAGATGAAAATATCACTCTCAATTAGGAGAAGGATATTTGACCAGTGCATTTTAACGACATTGACACATGGAGCAGAAACCTGGTCTACAACTAAAGAAATGGAACAGAAATTGAGAACAACACAAAGAGCTACGGAAAGAAGATTGCTCAATTTGACATTACTTGGCAAAGTGAAGCACACTGCCATACAACAGAAAACGAAAGTCAAAGATATTATAGTAACAATAAAGAAATGAAAAGGAGATGGGCAGGACACTTGTCTAGAACACAAGACAACCGATGGACTATGAAACTTACAGAATGGCAACCAGAACAGGCAAGAGAAGAAGAGGTCGACAAAAGAGAAGATGAAGAGACGAAAATAATATCAACATACACAAATACAACAACGTGGAACAGAATGGCAGCAAATACAAGCGAATGGAAACTGATTGAGGAGGGCTTCATCCAACAATGGTAGAAAATGCCTAATGATGATGATGATGATGATGATGATGATGATGATGATGATGATGATGATGATGATGATGATGATGATGAACTTGTGCCCTGAACCTACTATAAACAGTAACACAATTTTAAACCAAACGTAAGGTATCTAATAGGATCAGGAACGCCGAGACAATCAATTTATAATGTGAGAGGAAATACACTCCTGCTCATAATTATGGAATATTTTGTTGATACTTAAGTTCTTTCTCCTATATCGTCCAAAATTTTCAAGATAAGTGTTTATTTTCACAAAAACGCAGTATGTAAGCAATTTTGGGATTTCATGAGATGACTAAAGTAAAAACTAAAATACATTTTAGCGAAATAACAATTATATATATCATGAAACAGTATCAAATTAAAGTAATTAAAAAAAACAGAAAACTGATAAATTTTGATCTAATGTCATTTATCACTAAATTAACATAAGAATGGTGTCTGTTACAAGTCTAATAACGGGCGTAACCACCACGTGACTCAACAACAACAACACCGCCATTTATATAACACATGGTTTTAGTGTCGAGTCGGACGCTACAAAATGCTCAAAATTTCTGAAATACTTAGATTATAATAGTTTCACCTGGGGCGAACAAATATTAATCCCAGACGTACCGTTCACGGAAAAATGGCAACTTCTAAAATGTTTTTAAGTATTCCATAATTATGAGCATGAGTGTATGTACACCGTATACTATGTTAATTGAAAACAACACGGAAATGCCATTCTGTAAAATTACGATATATATCTGGAACACAAAATGTCAATATCAAACATAGAAAGACACAAGTGACCGATTGCACTGCTTCCGTTACCCGATTCCAGGCAAAGAATCGATATGAAATCGATATCAATAAAATGTTCACAATATGAGCACAGCATGTGATTTGGGTGAAGTATCGCCTCAAGACAAAGCTGACTACATGGCTGGTTAATACTTGGCGTGCATACGACGGACAACGAACTTAATATGTGGAAATCAGGGAGATCGAAGATGTTTGTGGAAAGAGGACCTCTTGAATTTTCTGATGTGATACCGTACATTGTACCTATCGTGGAATGTTTATGTAGAGTTGTATACCCTTCATTATACTGTATTCTCAGAAAGATTTTGAATAATTTGTCTTCCCCTGCCCACGTACGCGTGCATTTACATATACACGCACACCCCCAACACACACGCGCGCATTAAACACACACAAACACACACACAAACACACAAACACACACGTACACGTACACACACGAATATACTCACATGAGAACACACACACGCGCACATACACAAACACACACAAACGTACACGTACACACACGAATATACTCACATGAGAACACACACACGCGCACATACACAAACACACACAAACACACACACACACTCACACACACACACACAGACAGACAGACACACACACACACACACACACACACACACACACGCACATAGAGAGAGACAGACACACACAGACACACACACACACAAAATAAAAAAAATTCAAGCCTCAAGATTTTTGGTGTCTTGCAAGAGCGATGGATGCAAGAATTCTCAAAAGGGAGTGGTGCCGAAATTTTTGAAGAGAGGAAAAAAAGGGTCATCATGTTCAAAATAGGTGCCTCCGATGACACCATTGACAAAAGGGTGTATCAAATTCTCAAGCCTCGGAAATTAATGTTAGTACATTTTGTTTATTTTCACCTCTAAATGGGGCGGCCGTTGCAAATCTTTCACTGAAACATTGTAATTACATATTTCGGTATTTTCACTCTTTTCACATCAGATGAAGACGAATTATTGTAATACATGTACATGTATGTGCAAATTGAGATAAATTCATATGAATTTACTGAAAGGGCATTGATATGATTGAGAGAAATAAAAATACCCCCGAGAACCAAACGGGTTGAAACATATACCAATGAATACACCAGCTGGAGGAATTTGTCGTGCATTTGGCTACTTGTGAAGAAACAAGTGTATATTTACCAGTATTAAATTAATCTGGTGCCCTGATAGAAATTGATCCCATACAAAACAACAAAATAATTCGTCTGTCACTATGAGTACTGGTGGTGATTACTTGAAAAGCAATAAACATTTGACCATGAAATTTAACAGTACAAGGCCTAAACAGTGCACTTTATCTAAGACAAGTTTTATCAAAAAGTCAGGACTTCTTTATATCCTGCTACAGCGTATTCCTCTTTAATGTTATCGTAGGTAGCTTACGTCGTGTAAGTTTCCAATTATAGTAAACCAAGCATGAACATGAATCAATTGACGTTTTGACATTTCAATAAATAATTATCCATGCGTTACGTTAAAACTACGTGTATGTGCTTTGAATAATGCAGATGAAGACTGCTGAGAGGTATACAGACTTAATCAAAGTATGGATTTAAATTTTGATAAATGAGTTGGAAGATTACTGTTGCGTTAAGAAATTACATTACACACTTGACTTTCTCCGGGACAAGATGTTCCGAATCTTCTTCTGATCATAATATTGCTCTCATAACTCTGTCAAATGGCCTTCATTGATAGTTCTACCACTGAGCCTTTACAATGTGTCCCAATTAAACAAAAATCAAATATCTCAAAGATCGTGGAATATTTACCAAAATCAAGTACTATTTTCTATTAGGCGTCGAATATGGAAGGCCCACTAAGTTTACAAGCAGGGCCCTGACAAAGTTCCATCGGTTAGCAGTGCTTTGTCTGTACTCATAACCAAAGTAGCGAGACTGATGAAATTTGACAGGATTTGCAAAGTTAAATGGGCTCATCACCTCTGGACGCTAAATAGAGAACAGTACATGATATTGCTTAATATTTTTATCGTTGAGAGAGACATTTGATGGGAACACATTTTATGTAAGACATATTACGAGTCCCTCCCACAAGTGTCATTATACGAATGTTGCATATACGCCTCTTTTTCTTACTGATACAATTGCTTTCTTTGATAAATCGTTAAATGCCAATCAAACGAACTGAAGGAGACAAATTCATGGAACACACATCCACACGTGCAAATACAACAACGTGCAAAAGCAACAACACTTGTGTGACTGCTTATAGGTTGACGTGCGAAACTACGTTACAGCTTCACTCATTCTGAACTCTACACTTTCGATGTGAACCGTAATCCTGTCGCACTGATTTTGTAACCTGCGCAATATGACGATTCTAACGATCGAAGTAAAGATCAACAAAAATCCTCCAAACTATAGTGGCTACGCCTTTTTCCCTTCTCTGTTCTTTCGACTGTTCAGATTCTTCCTATATAATTTCAATGCACTTCATAACCATCAGGACCGCCAAACTATCCGTCATTAAATATCCATGTAACAAACTTACTTTATATTAAAGTAAAAATAAGGAATGTACCAGCGGTAGATCCAGGATTTGACCCCCAAATATAAAGATTTGAGTTAAATGTGTGTGCGAAACATTTCATCTGTTTTTTTTTTTTGGGGGGGGCGGGGAATTTATAATCCATTACCCATTTTTGGCTGACTGCTCGGATGATTCGCCCACTGGATCCGCCATTTTTTTTGGGGGGGGGATTACATGGGTAAATGAATAAATTATATTAATGGATAAATAAATATTAAATAAATAAATATAAAAATGAATACAGATAAATATAAAATGAATGAAAATAAATAAATAAATAAATAAATAAATAAATAAACATTAATAAATGAATAGAATACTTAATAATAAGTTGCTTGAGGATCAGAATTCGTGTCATTGCGCAAACGTATCCATCAGCTTATTTAAATATCGCATGGCGTCATGTCCCTCTTGATATGCAGGTAAATAACGTCTCGTGTTTGTGACCTCGTTTTCACGAGAGTACTAGAGTACGGGTATTAAAAGATACAATTGGCTACCCATAGAGAGTTAAGTAGTAAGTACACCAGCGGTAATCAGTCGTGCTTTAAGTAAAATGTTTTACAACAATACAATTGTACAAGGTCGTTGTTTCAAGTGTCATGGCAGGGATGGACTGGCCGTTAACCTAACAAATTGAACGAACTGTTTTCCGTTCTCGCTTCGTATTTTATTTATATTTGTCGTCGGTAAATAAGATATAAACAAACAGGCAGATCGAAGTGGTGTGTAAGCTTTGAGTGACGATGAAAGCAAATCAAGTCGTTTGCATTGTGTATACTCTGATGAAGGTAACGGCAGGATTTGCCTTGGGCTACCATATTTTGCCCCAAGATGAAACTAGGAAATTATCAACCTTAGGCTAATGTATACCTATCGAGAGAAATAATGTTTATTTGTGTTTCGTAGGAATAAACCATAAGGGAGTTTAATTAAAAGAGAATACACAGTACTGGTTGCTGATGGAAAATCTGTCATCAAAATTTCACATTTCATTGGTTTCCAGGTGAGAGTATATTACATTTGCATTATAATGTGGGACTAATTCACTTCATATGCAATAGAAAGTTGAGGGATTGGCAGTTTGAACAGGTGAAGTTTTCCATTGGAAGTTCCCACTCCAATGCTAAAGTGTGTATATCAACAGCTAACATTGTCCCACATATTGATTTCTGTGTCAGTATTTTGTCAGCAGTGGGGATTTGCGTAGCAGATTTGTCAAAAACGAAGCGTTCTGTTGATTTCAACTATAATCTCTACTATACTATAGTGACATTTTCAGAATACCATCTGTTCACAGGTTTGAAAGCAGCTGATATTAAAATGATGTTGTTGTGCAACTACTCTATCTTATCTTTAAGAAATATTTTCATTTTGGAGCGTTAGGGGGTGCTAAAACTTCTTATCGCCCCGTTGCGCGCCTATTTAGTTCTGACCACTGGTTCCGTCTGGTAGGAGATGAAGATAGTAGGTCACATTAATTAATACACACAAGCAGCTCACCGGCATCAGCATGACGTCACATAATTATTTTACTCCGTGTTTATAATGCGAACATTAAAAAGAAAATGCTGGATAATAAAACGAAAGGAGTATATTGATCAACATCAAAATATACAACAGTTATTTCACCATTGCAAGTTCATGTCGTCTGGCGTAAATTCGTTTTCAAAGTAACCTGCGGTAAGACATTCACGTAATCGTGGTTTATGGCGGATAGTTTTTAGCGGTGATAATTGTGTTTCCGACAGCTCATTTAATGATGACGTATCGTTTTGCCGTGACTGAAATAATAAACTTTGAAACAAACACAAAATGCATATTTTTTTAAATCTCGGATTCAATCAAACAAGTGGTTTTCATTTCGTCCAGATTTTTCAAGATAGCATGACCGTGTCTGGTCTTTGCAAAATTTTTATTTCTTCCTGGTTACAAAAAAAAATGCAACTGTGACCTACTTTAGAAATAAAATGTACACGAAATTATTCCAATTAGCTGGTGGGAGACGAATAACTGTTTACTAATTTGCATTTCATTTGTTTTCATTTCATTGTTTATATTTTCCACAATCAAGGTAAACTTAATTGCATATACAATCATGATTAACAATAATAAAAATTACATAATAATTCAGAGTACGGAAACTATTCACAAAAATAAATGACAATAATATAGGAATAGTAAAGCAGTAGATAAAGAATGTGGATGGATACTGAATTAATAAATACTTATATGTTACCCCTACATATAAAAGACTTACTTAAATAAATAACCACCAATACTAAACTGCAGAAAATATAAGTCATAAAAATTCTAACCCTAAATACACACGCACACCATAACACTCCAACTTACACACACACACTCCTAACACATACGAACTATACATAACACAGATTGCCATACGGTAGAAATTTTAGTGCTTAGGATGATTTACTTCAGTATTAAACAACAGCTTAAATTTACGTTAATAGTGTATAAGAAGGACTTGATCTAATGATTACTTGCGAGATTGTTAAAAATATATAAGGACCCTTGTAGAAGCATTGACTCTTTTGCAGCCTTTGGTTAACTGATTTGTGGGATCATGATTAATCACCTGCCGAACGTGTATTATAGATTATTGATACATTAAAATTGAATGGAAAATAGGAGAAATATACTGCAAGATACTTGATGTTTTGAACAAAGAAACATGTAAATTGCAATGTTATAAATATTCAAATCAAAACATTGATATATCAGCTATCGCAAAAGAGTGGCTTAGTGTGAGCAATAAACGAGGAATGTGAAATTATTCGAACCGCCTTCTTTTGTAATAAAAACAACCTATTAATGTAATTATCTGTAGAATTGCACCAGGCTATATTACAATAATTTAAAAATGGAAGCATTATTGAACTGTAGATAGTTTTCAAAATATACTGGGGTAAAAAACGAATTCTATTTAAAATTCCGACACCTTTAGACATTTGATTGCATATTTTATTGTTTACGTTTTCGAGGTACGTGAAATGTATTTACTGTAACTTTGTACACAGAGAAATGCAGACTGCATTCAAACAAAAGCAACGTGCTTCAATGTCAGTGTCACTGCCAAAAATATTATAAGCCTTTCTACCTGTTCAATACAAGTGTTGTTGCTTTTTCACCAAGTGGCGAAACAATTTAATATTTTGGTACGGATGACTTAAAGTTAAGAGTACCGGTGAGGAGTGTTTCACTGTGCAAAAGTACACATTTTCCATAACGCCATATTTCTCGCCGAATTGTTTGTATTGGCTGGATTGTTTTATGTACTTGTTTGTTAATATCTTAGGTCAAGATATTATCTTTTTGTAGTTGGAGCTGTATCACACTCTTACCTTTAAGATGACGAGCGAGCAACGCAGAAATAAATAAATGTTTACAGGGAGAATCACCAGACAGTAACAAGACAGTAACTAAATTAGATCTTCTCGGCTCGTTCTAGTACGTCATTTCTAAAAAAAAATCCTTGGTGAGTTTACACTCGGATTATTAACACTGCCGTAGCAGCAGTCTAAACCAACATCTCGTAAAATTACATCGTGATAACATTATACGCAAATTATTCCTCGATTACGACTGATTTGTTATTCACTTTGGCCTGTTCGGTGCTTAGTCAACTACGACAGAGCGTACTTATAAATATGGGTGTGTAGGTTCACGTATTTCCGGACTACTTTTTTATATTATACAGGGTGGCCCAGAAAGAATGCTACACATACGATCGTTAATGCTTTCAACATCACGAACAAAATGCCATTAATTGTTATTTCATTTGTTAGAATATTCTTTTTCTGACAAAACTATACCACGATGATTGATTTTGAGTAAGGCGTTTGGATCCTAGGGCCATTTTTCTGAGGCAATGTAATTTCCGAAATTTGTTTCATTCTCAACTCCAGCGAACCTGGGAACACCAAAATATTCTCACGTAAGAACGTGCCATAGAATAAGCGGGGAGACAGACGACTGGAATGCTTCGCTTTGATACGGAAGACAAATGGTAAGGTACAGCTTATATTGTCATTGCACATGGATAGTGCAGCTCATTCTATGGCAAGTCGTTACGCGAGAATATTTCGGTGTTCTGATGCTCGCCGGAGTTGAAAAAATAGCAAATTTAGGAATTTACATTGCCTCAGAAAAATAGCCCTAGAATCAAAACGCCTTAATCAAAATCAATGATCATGGTATCATTTTGTTGGAAAAAGAATGTTTCTAACCCATGAAATAATCACCAATAACATTTTGTGGATGATGTTGAAGAAATTAACGATCGCATGTGTAGCATTCTTTTTGGGCCATGCTGTATAGCACTTCGTACATCCGAAGAGCAAACAGTACGACTAGCCCCAACTGTATATTTCTTCAACAGAAAATAGTTAAAAATTGAAAGCAGAACGGCAAAAATGAACAAAATTTCAGTCAAAAGTTATTCCTTTATTCCAACAATATTCTAAAGAATAAAATATTTTCTCATTGAATTCATGTATTTGATAGACATTTAAAATGCATATAGGCTAAATATTAACATTTTCCTATCACTGAAGCTATCTTCGAAAAAAGCAGTCATCTAAAATTCAGTCATTTAAACTATTCAAAAGTAAGTTAGACGGGGACACTTATTGGTGGATATGATACTTATGGGTGAAAGGTTAAGTATGCATGCTTTGACTTTCCTTCAACAATGTTGAGAAGAAAATCAACAGGGGACTTAGATACTTAAGCCTGTTCAAAGCAATAACTCACACAAAACAGAGTGGGGGCACCTTATTCATTCCTAATACTGACGACAGTATGTTGATAAAGTAAGTGGAAGATAAGCACTTCTGTAAAAAAAAAAAATGGCGATCTTCAAACCGTACTGAACTCTAAAGTACTCCGTGTGTTTTTTCCTCTACGTCTCGGCATCGGCCCCTGGGGAAGCGGGAGCGTGCTGGGGGTGCTGAAGCACCCCCAGAAATTTTTCGGGGCTGTGCGCAGCACCCCCTGCAAAAGGCGTGTATGTCTATTTTCCTTCAAAATTTGCCGACTGAGCAGACTTTTTCAGCTGTTGTTTGGCCGTGTGAAACCATGCGAAAAAGTCTGTTGATTTTGGCGCGAATGTGGCCGCTGAAAAAAAAATTTGAGCCGCGAAAAATAATTTTTTTGGCCCGCGAAAATTTTCGCGACACCCCCCCCCCACTGAGCGACTTTTCAGCTGTTTGATTTGGCCGCGAATTTGCGCCGTGAAAAAAAATTTGCCGCCGAAAATTTTCGCCGACCACCCCCCCCCCCCCACTGAGCGACTTTTCAGCTGTTGATTTGGCCGCGAATTTGGCCGTGTAAAAAAAATTTGCCTGCGAAAAAAATTTGGCCGCTTAAAATTTTCCGCCGACCCCCCCCCCCCCCCACTGAGCGACTTTTCAGCTGATTGATTTGCCGCGAATTTCGGCCGTTGAAAAAACAAATTGGCCCGTGAAAAAAATTTTGGCCCGCCGGAAAAAAAATTTTGGCCAGCGAAGTTATGGCCGTTGAATTTTTTTTTGGCCGCACGAAATATATATCTCTGCACCCCGATGCAAAAAATCGTTCCCAGGGCCCTGGTCTCAGGGAGATAAATCCGTTTGACGTAACTGATGTGGTCTTCAGCTATATGGTTGCCCTCGGAAACACCGTCAAATATACACCATCGTTTGATATCGTTTATGTGCCTTTAAAAATGTCACTTTTCTTCCGTTTCTCACTCAACACTTTTGGCTACTATAGAGTTTAGTATGGATCGTCTGCAAGCAATGTATTTTACGAGAAAATACTTTCAGTGATGATAATCACATTTTTTCTTCTTTATCGGTTGGCGCGATCAAGGGGCGGTGTACTAAACGCTTGATCTCGCTGTCTGTGAAACAAGTATAGGTAACGCTTGGCTCATGTCAACTCGCTTTCTTAACAAGGAGATGAATTTTGCTGATTATGTTTATGCTGTCATTGTTTTACTGTAGATAATTAAATACAGATGTTCAGCTGGCTCTTATTTTTTTACATTTCGTGGACATCAGAAGGTATACTCTTAGGGTAGATGTTACAATTTTTAGGCATGCATAGTCATCAAAGGACTGAGTTAATGTATAAGTAATTTCATTAAGCATTTTGCTGATTAAAATTATAACTATACTTTATCTTTCGTATTCGGTACATTGATTATGTTTGTTGAAATAACTATTATTATTACTCTGATGGCATTTTAAGTTCCGACTGACGGCCACGCAAATATCGATAATCATGGTGACGGTAATGATGATGATGCTAATGATGATGATGATGATGACGACGACGACGACGATGATGGTGATGATGGAGAAGATGATAACGATAATAATGATGATGATGATGATGATGATGGTGGTGGTGATGACGATGATGATGACGATGATGATGACGATGATGATGATGATGATGATGGTGGTGGTGAAGAAGATGACGATAATGATGATGATGATGATGATGATGATGATGATGATGTTTAGTGATTAACCGGTATTCACAATGGATGGTTCAATACGTATCTTTCGCAATAATAAATACACTGACGATAGAAATTTAGCATTTTGGGTCCTGATTACGAAAGGAAAAAAGACGCACCAAACTTGGACAATTTCTCTCAAAATACCCCTTGAAATTGAAACATTTATATGTTTAGGTGGAAATTAATTCGGCGTCTTTTCCTAATGAAACAATATAGGCAGAATTAGATTTAAAATGTTATTTATTTTTTACTATTGACTGACCCGATGTTTTGCATTAATGGCGAATATAAATAAATGTATACATACAAATGAGTCGATGTATACATAAAGAACACGTCAGGCACCCCTCCCCCAACACACACACACACACACACACAAACACACACCAATATTAATTTTCCCAATATCGATGTGCGAGAAATATTTACAGTTAACAAGACAGGAATACGAGGAAGATCGGAACAATTTTGCTATACCGCGCACGTTTTGCTCTACGCGCACGATACGGTTATGTTCTGTATAACGTTTGGTAATTAAAAGAAAACCTTTCAATTAAACTCCGAAGCATAGGTAAAGGATTGATTCGGATACCCTAAAAATGTCCTGACAACTTTTTTCATGCGCTTTCAAAAAACACTCTTTCGGATTTTTTTTCTCATTCATTGGCTACATACTAAACAGGCTGGATAGAGACGGGAAAAAAGAATTGAAAATCAGCTGAGTATTCAACATTGATTTCATGGAATCAAGATCGTATTTGCTTGACTTTATAAACAATGTACTTGACTTGCCAACTGTAACAACAGCGTGCGTTAAACAAATAAATTTACTCTCTTATTTTAATTTTGCCATTTTTTAGACTGAATTCCCCGTTTTCTCGTCCCAATATTGACATTTCTTGACAGTATAGGTCGACAGCCGGTGTGAACAGTTGATCAAACATGTGGCTTCGCAGTTTAATAATTCCCCGTTGTGGGTCGGTTAATGTAATGGTATTCATACGAGGATGATGCGTCGGGCTGGCCCACAATTAACGCGTAGTCAAGCGTGTGATATATTTTCCACACATGTCGATAACAATTATTATTTATATAACGACTACTCAATGGGGTACATGCCCAGGGTATAGGCTTCATATGCACGGTTACCCTAATTTTCCTCTCTTCAATGCTATCGCTTGTCGATTCTCTCCGCAGAAGCATTAATCGGAATGTCAAACAAGGTCTCTTCATGAATATATGCATGACATGTTTTGGTATTTTTTCTGGCGTATGTGTTTTCCATTTAACCATTACCATCACGCATCGAACATCAGATTACTTTTATTGCGTAGTACCGAAATGTACCGTGATAGAATACAGAAATAAGTGAAATTGAATTTAGTATATTGCACAACACTAAGCATATCCACAATATCCACAAAAGCCATGATGTCGTCATATTACTAGAATATAGCCAACATATACATAATTATTGTACAGGAGTATACACTGATATTTAAACGTCTATCAATATATATATGTTTGGCGAGCTCGACTGAATCAATGTAGACGAAATTAGCGATTATTGTACTATATATTTTCCAAAAGCATTTAAAAAGGAAATATTCTTTACCATACCTTTTATACCTAACACTAATTTTTCTTCTATATATCATTGGCGTAATGTGACAAACCTGCTAATATACTATACCCAAATCATGTGCCCGGAATATTTCGTGTTTTTCTCGAACTCCTCTATATCTAGACTCAATTGATTCTCACTCAAGAGAGTCAGCAAGTCCGCATTTACAGGGGTTAATTTGCAAGATCTGCTTGCGATGTTATAATTCGTAGCCCATTTACACTGATACGAGCCTTTTTTTCGAGACCACTCTTATTTCCTGAGTGTTAATATGAAGCTACAAAACAATTTGCCTTACATGAGTCCCACTGGTATTTGTCTAAACAAGATTATGACTATGATCATAGACAATTAAACCATAAGAAGCTACACGACAAATTTGCCTATAACAGCGAATTCTTATGGAACTTTCCTCAACGAGGAGGAATCATTTTGACCACGAAACTTTCACAACAGAAATGTTGAGCAGAGTCAGATCGAAGAAACACAAAATTGAGGGCTGCTTCTAATCCTTCTTTATTTCCCGTCACACCTTTGCTCCCGCCAATCTCAACTTTATCCCCACCCCTGGGGATATTGATTTATGGAGGTTGCATATACATCTAATTTTAAGAGCCGGGGTTCTCCCGTCATGTTTATTTTTGTGTTCAGAAAGTACGCAAGCCGAGGTAATGATGCAGAAAATTGATTTATATCGATCTATAAATCCTTCGAATATACATTTTATGGATGGTGGATATAATACGCGCCGGAATTCATCGGATATTTCATTACGTGAGATCTCAATATAATACGTGTTACGTGGCCTGCTAATGGACTGAAATAATCGCCGACGACTTACAACAAGCACTCTTGCGTGTTTGATTTGAAACCGCCACAGCTGCCTCGTCTAAACTAGCATCATTCACGAGTAATTATCGCGTGGGGAACTCACGGGCACTTTGGATGAAATAAACAGAGAGTGGTCGAGCCTGTGTTAAGGTTATAATAGCTAAACATAATTAAGGCGACCTAGAGTGCTTTCGTCCCCAGATGTTAAGATATCATTTCATAGCCTGCATAATTACATTTCTTTGCATAAAACTCTCAGTCTTTGTTAATCTATAACGTGTGACATATCTAGGGTCGTAATTACACATAATTTGACGTATTAATACATGTACGCTGTAAAGTTTTACAATACACATTAATGTATTTCATTTGTTTAATTGAAGTTTCATTAGCTCTGTTATAGTTAATACAAATTTGCTCTGTTTCTTTCTGTGTCAAACAAGGCACAAAAACGATGAAGACGTATCTTTACCAAACTTCATCCTACTAACAATAAAAACCAACGTAATTGCATCATATCCCACTCACTAAAATACAAACCTTGTATTGTTTAAGGTTTACCTTAAGGTGTGGGTACCACCGGCTAGAGCATGGGGCAAGGACTGCATATTAATTAGGGAACCTGCTACCTGCGAATGAAATTATTGGCGATATATACGTTCGGGAAATCGGCAACATCGCCCAGGGCATAATTACTGACGAATGAATGCGACACAACATAAATTGTTTGCTATCTTCAGCCGATATGACGCAGTGACGCCAACGCGCGAACTTGGCCAGAATACGTAAAGGAAAGAGTACAACCCACTATACCAAAGTAGGTTGAAGTATTGATGGTTGAAGTATTTAACCCGTTGCCTCCGGAAATCTGTTACTTTCATACAGTCAACACGGGGCACATCATGTTCCTGTAACCAACAGGTTAACTATTGATAGAGATTATGAGGTCAAATAAAGCTGGAAGATGTGTAATATTTGACACAAAACCTGTACATAATAACCAATTACATTTCTGTTTAAGCCTGCAAGGTTAGTAATAAAGAAGTAATTTTGAAACGTATCCATCTGTTTAAAATTAATGATAATATCCATGACTTTAGGTACAGTATCTATTATGTTTACATTAGCAAGGGAAGCAGTTTACCCCTAACTAGTAATTTAGAAAATAGTTTTGGTTTGGAGGTAGTTTTCATGTTTTCTTTTGGTTGATTTTCTGTTTTCGTTTTTCGTTGGTTTGTTTGTTTGTTTGTTGTTTGTAAATACAATGCGAGGAGCGTCTGCTGTCATATACCATTAGAATCGTTTTACTGAAAATTAAGAATACAGTGAAATTTATTGAAATGCTTAAAATTTATTTAAAACCTTTACCCCAAATTATTTGAAAATTCTCTCCGAAAAAGTATACCTATTAATTTTTTTTTTCAGAGAGAGAAAGAAAGTACTTTGTAGTCTTTTTTTTTTTAAAGAAGTTTAAGGTCACTCACTATATAACATTGTGGAAACCTCATTTTTTCACAAAAAAGGTCAAACTTTGCTATCTGACATACTTGACAGTGTTTGAATGGACAAATAAACACCCTAGAACACAAAACTTAAACAGTTATGCTGTCACTCATAAAATATGTATAGATAAAATCGACACATGAATTATTATCAGTTGACGAAAATTCTGCAACACAGTAGTCTATGGGGGAAATTAGAATAGTCGCTCAATG
The DNA here is from genome assembly GCA_001188425.1 of Eucidaris tribuloides. NCBI lineage: Eukaryota > Metazoa > Echinodermata > Echinoidea > Cidaroida > Cidaridae > Eucidaris > Eucidaris tribuloides. The sequence goes on along the minus strand of JZLH01S0629398.1, from coordinate 102,484 downwards.
ATTTTTCACTTTTTTAAAGCACAAAGTGATAGTTTTGAATTGCAATTTTGTTCAGGGCTTCTTTTTTTAGACCTTATCAGAGATACTAGTGGCATGGGAAATCATGGAGCTCAGTTTTTTTTTATTGGAAACATTGTTATACGATGCCTTTATTCAATCCATAGTTAAGTCTCTCAGGATTTCAAATTTCAAAAGGAAAACAATTAACATACAATATTACCCCAAGTGTTAACTACATTGAATAAAATTCTATTATACATTCAAAATACTGGAAATTTCGGAGTGAGAGATCTGAAGGATTTGACCGAAGTCTCGAAAGGTCATGACTAATTCATACCATCAACAAGCAAGCAGCGTAAAATAGCTTTATATTTATCACCCATCAGGATCCTATACAACATTCGTTCGTCCTCGGTGGCAAGATCACCCCAAAATACCGAGTGATTGATTCCTCCCGAGCTAGAAGAACGCCGAATAATCCAACCAGACAGACCCATAATTTCTGGTAATGACGTATATATACACTTACACTGCATACGGATGTTGTCTGCCGTAGATAAACATCTCCCGCCTTTTTTCCCCATCCGAACATTCCATTAAGAAGATCTACAAAAGACATGAATTTACTTTAAGGCTGTCTTCCATTTGGAGGATCTCTCATCCAGATCTATTCTCGTCTTTCCCCAAACGAAAGATGGAAACGAAGAAAGGCGGGAAGATGGAGTACTACTGTTCATGCAAAGGCTCACGGACAATTAACCACGTGAACAACTTTATTTCCAATTGGCCGGGTGTCAAGACGTATTTATTATCCTTTCCACTTTATGGCCGATAGTCAAGTTTTATGTGTCTCAGTGACCACAGCTCTCTCTTTTGTAGGCGTTATCCCTCCCAATTCATCGACCGCATGCTGGAATACTTTGCCCCATCATCATTTTTAAGAATACATCATAATCGGCAACTCTTTAAAACAAAGCAGTGATCAGCATGGCACATGTACATGTATCTACCGAACATGCTTGATAATTCAAACATGCTAGACTCCTTCTGGGTAGTAAATCAAGAATCGTTCTTTACCCATTTTCTAAATGACAGCCTCTATCCATCGTAAGGACGATGCTTCCGTCGAATTATAGTATTTAACTATAGCGATTCCTGAGGACAGTTGTCACCATGTCGAATTGCTTAGATATCAAAAATGAATAAATAAATAGACAAATAAAACAATACAAAAATGAATGAATAAATCATGGAATAAATACATAAATGAATAAACAAATAAAATACATACATTTCACTAAGTTGTATTTATTGCATTTTGAATAAATTCATTACTATAAAGCAATGAACACACAAATACAAATGGAATTACAACACATTCACGTTAACCACGTACAAAAAGTGCATGTGTATTCAATGTACATTCCAACATGTCAAAATTGGAAAGCAAGAAAAAAAAC
>JZLH01S0629398.1:77062-90785 GCA_001188425.1 Eucidaris tribuloides | reverse complement strand
CGATAAATGTGTCCTTCCTGATGGACAATATTGCTTTGGGAAATCTATGGGACAGGCAAATTTGTTGTGTAGCTTTATGGATTTAATTTCTATCATCGTCATGCCTTAATCGGTTGCTGACACAAGCATTTTATCTTTTTAAAACTAAACAAAATCAAGACAAATCCTTGTACCTGCACGGCAGACTGCCAGTCACTTTAAAATGTTGGGACACGTTTGAGATCATTCGGTCTGTGAAGCATGCTATAGACTACTCCCAAGCATGCAATTTCCTAAAGGTTTCTTGGCTTGTGTATGACGTAGAGGTGCCGCTAGATCTTCTTCAATCGGGGTGGGGGGGCCGAAGTTGTACCCTACAGAATCCTTTGCTCACCCCGACATCTAAACATGCCAAGAATAAAAGGGGCCATCCGTTCTTCATTTTACCTGACAGAACCCTTCCTGCCATGGGCGGCGATCCCGGGGTGACGTACCGCGGGGGAGGGAGAGGACGGGTCCCCTCTCGATTTTTTTTTCTAAGGGAGATCGCCCGCCTTGATTTTTTAAAGTTAATATTATGGTTTTCTTTTTATTTCCATTCTGATAGTTTTGTTATCTGCGTACATAATGCAAAAGGTAAATATGATTGAAATAGATTATTCAACTTTATTAATGTAGGGGGGAGATTTCAAAGTCATACTTTCCACATTTTGACAAAAACATGTATCCTCGGGACGTTTTTAACCCTGCGTGAGGGTATTTTTATTTCGCCTTTCGTGTTTTCGTCACCCCACTCGTCACATGAAATCTCGGCTCCTGCTTCCTGTACTCGACGGGCGACAAGTAGAAAAAATACGAAGGTCCTACATTTTTAATTTTACCCGACAGAATCGCAAATGACCCGACAGCTCCCCAACTAATGGTTGTGTAAAAATTACACAACCCTGTGTAGCATGTGAACCTATCGACTATAATTATGCAAAAAAAATTAAACAAGTTGTGTAAACTGTTTGCAACTTGCCAACTTCTGTTCACTGCAGAGTTTACACAACTTGTGTAACATTTTTGCACAACGGTTGGTAGGTTCACGAAGTACACAGTTTTGTGTATTTTTTACACAACCTATTTTAGCATGTTTAGTGTGTATTGTACTGACGCCCCTGGTTTGACGCTACTATTCAGTAAAGAACCTTTTGCGTAAAACACAAATATAGAGTCCTTCCCGACGTCGCTGTGTTTACATTATGACCATTATAAAAGTTAAAAAATGCATTAAAGGTAAATGACAGGATTGAGGGCAGTCCTCAACTTTGGGTAAAAAACTATTCTAGAATCAAAACTATGCAATTGATTCTACTGTGAAAGTTTTTTAGTCAAAAGTTGACTCATTTTGTGACAGACAAATCTGTAGTAGCTTTCTATGGGAGTTAATTCTCTCGAGCCTCCGAGGATAAGATCAGAGGGCAGAGAATTACTGCCTGGCCTGTTCATGCTTGATTTTCCTTAACGTAAACAAACTCACAGACAATCCTTCCCAGCAGAGGAGATCATCTCCAGCTGGTGTATATGTTGCGTTATCTTTAACCAGGTTTGATTCATGGGACATTTTTCTTATTTTTCCCAATCATGAGCCCTAAAAATTATGACGATATAATGTTAGATAGGGATTTTATAATCTACGTGCATATCGACATTGCTTTCAACGTGGGTGCTGCAAATTATTCTTCTCTTGAAAATTGTCGAACCAGATGTTGAATCATATTATTGCACACGTATTATTCCCACAGTACAAGATTGCGCAAAGGATTTGTATATAATTCTTGCATAAAGACTACATAAAATGCCAAGCAATGAGACTTCAATATTATTGTACTCCGCTGGGCCCCCCCCCTCGCACCGTGTTTCACGCGAGTATATCCGCCAACAACGAAAAGCTCTCGCTGCGACGTTTCGTCTTCATTTTTTTCCTTCAAATCTCTTGGCATCTTTTAAGGACCATTTTTGCGCGAGCACGCGCGTTCAGGTGTAGTGGTTCCGGAATTACGGCTAATTCTATACAATGCACGAGTCAGTCGCCACCAAAATTGCTCAAAAACGTGATTTCATGTACAGTTTCAATACAAATTGTGTTTTCAGTCAAAACTCATAAATGTATGAATATTTTTTGCTATTACTGATTCAAATTGATTGATTTTATGCTATTTATGATCGCAACAGTGTCCCCGAAAAATTTCCTCGAAAAAACAATAAAAAAACAAAAGGTCCAAAAAACAAAGAAACACATAAGAAATTGAAAAAAACACCAATAAAATACATAAGGAATAAGTTTAGTTATCGACAATTGTTGATGTTATATTTGCTAAAAACACTACAAACAGTATCTAGACCAAAAATTAGCACGTTTGGAGCTTTATTTAGTGCCTTAGTGCAATTACGCAAAAAAATAGCATAATTAATAAAACAACATTACTTTAAAAAAAATAACAATACAATTTTGTAGAGTTCGTGGCGGGCGTGCCAATGTTCGTCGCGATCGCGCGGTCGACGGCCGAGATCATAAGGGAGCCTCCCAGGCCCCCCCCCCCTAGTATTTTCATGCATGGAGCCAAATAGCCCAGTACAGTGAGGGTTAGATGCTATTATAGGGGCAACAATGTCTCCCACGATGAACTCATAGTCTTGGTTTACACTAGAGCAGACGGTTTCCTATCCTGGTCAATCTGGTCAATACACCATATCACAGCGACGATGAATATTCAAGAGTATGCAATCCTTGTCCTCTTTTGGTTAAATTATATGAGCTAAAATTGGACATTTAATGGATGTTTGGTCGACTCAGTACAAACTGTACTGATCACATTATTCTCTGCAGAAGATGAAATGAGATCCACGGTTTCAACTTTATCTAAACTAGACGGAGATCCCAGTTAGGTTATGTATTGAAATGTCTGCTTTCGAACTCGATTCTACTCATGCAGAGAGGTTTTTGTGGCATACACAATCAATACAAACATAGTCTGAAAGAGTTTTGTAAAGGCACCGTATAACAATGTTCGAGTTATACAAATCTAGCTACATGGTTCCAAGTGCTACCAGCGTCTCTGATGAGGTCTAAAATTGAAGCCCTGAGAAATTGCAGTTCGAAACGATCATTATATACTTTTAAAAAGTAAATTCTTTGAGCGACCATTCAACTTTTCCCCATAGACTGCTGTGTTGCAGAATTTTCGTCAGCTGACAATAATTCATATGCCATTGTCAATCTGTACATATTTTGCTGTTGACAGCATAACTGTCTGAAGTTTTGTGTTCGAGGATGTTTATCTGCCGATTCAAACAGTAATGTCAATAGCACAGTTCGACAATTATTTTTTTTTAAATAGAGCTTCCACAAGTGTCTTTACTCGTTCAACACCCCTGGTGCTAAAGGTCATTAAAATAAATCTGTTAGTGTTTAAATTACACTGAATGATGAAATTTAACACCACAACTGGTATCTATATTGGGGAACATCAAAGGTATTTAATCTTACACCCAGGTATTGTACCAGACGACCAAAGATATTTACTTCGTGGGAATGATATAAGAAGTGCCACTATTTTGTTATTTTAGTCAGAGAGGGCGCTATTCACATTCCTACGTCGACTATGTACCTCTAATGGGCCCTACTGATATCTTGGAATGGCAAGAGTAATACAGTACACGCAACATCCTGTGCATTAGCTTCCATCCCATCCTAATGTTCTCCACTCTTCCATGCGGTGCCCCACCCCCATCTCCCCCAAAATGTTCATATACTTTAGCTCTTAAATCTCTCAAAATATCACTCAGTATATCATTGAATACTGAGTGTAGTACACGCAACACTCTGTACATTAACTCACCCCCCCCCCATGTTTATGTTCTCCACTCTTCCATGCGGCGCCCCACCCCCATCTCCCCCCAATTGTTCATACTTTGGAATCATGTCACGTTTTTCGTTTATTCGTGTGTGACATTTACATATCACCAGCCATGCACGTATTATCGCCTTCGGGATATATATACCAGCAAGTAATATGTTCACGTATACAGAATTATTAGGCCTATCTGGTCAATAGTGCGAATCGGTTCGACTCCAAATACTCTATATTGTATACTCTACACACTGTATTTTTTATCACTTTAAATCTCTCGAAAATATCACTGTTATTGGTTTGTCCAGTACAGTTCGATATTGTGACCCACATATTATATTAAAACTTCGATTCATCGAACAATATTTTCATCATTGGGATTGGCGCAAACTAATAGCGGTCAAGAATATAGTTTCCCAAACATTGCTACGGTTAGTGTAATACCTCCGGTATACTATGCGCGCTCTCTTGGCTTTATTACTATACCAATCCAGGCTGTTCAAATTATTTCTAGCCATCGAAATGCCGTCAAATCAAACAACATACACCAGTCCATATAGACAAATCGTGATCGAATAATTCCTGCCACAGCAAACACCGTCCACTCGAAAAATCGAGTTCAACACCGCGAGAACAGATTTTGATCATGAATATTGGTGTTTACATGATCTACATAATGTAAACTCTGACTGGGGAATTTTGGCAATGAAACATATATTTGAAATTAAACATTATAAGCTTGTAATTTGTAGCTTTAAGAAATTAATTCAAAAGTTAATAACTATATTATTGTCATTGCCGTGGAATACTAAATCGACAGCCTTGGCAATTTCATCATATTAGGAAACAAATCGATGTATTGTGTTGAGAGTTAGGGATAAATTCGTGCATGAATTCTTCAGCCTCTTCATTCCAAAGACTGATGTATTCTTGGACATTATTTTAAACAAACAGGTCCCCTAAAGTGTTTTTGTGTGTTTGTGTGTGTTTGTGTGTGTTTGTGTGTGTGTGTGTGTGTGTGTGTGTGTGTGTGTGTGTGTGTGTGTGTGTGTGTGTGTGTGTGTGTGTGTGTGTGTGTGTGTGTGTGTGTGTGTGTGTGTGTGTGTGTGTGTGTGTGTGTGTGTCAATGATGTTGCCATATTGTAATGAACAACATTTGATGATAATGTTTATTTGTTTTGCGTGTGAAAAGGATGGGATGGCATTTTTTGATGAGGCACATAATGTTTGTCATATTATTTTTCTTATGACCTCGCAGTATTACAAGCAATATCAACGTCCTTTTCTAACCAGAAGAGCGATAACCCAAAATTAGAATATGCGCAGTTGTGACATAAACAAAATGAAAAAGAATTGCAGTCAAACTACAGAAAAAGACTAAGTGCTCCCAGCAACGAAACGTCTTCATTAATCCCGTTAAACTAAAAAGGTTTGTATTTGTATTTAATTTACATATCCGAGACAACTTCACGTCTTCCTCGAAGGCCATGAAAACTGGGATTAATTACTTGGCATGCAGATGAGACGTTTGTTCGGAGCCTTGAAGGCCACATTTACTCACATACCCCCCGACACGATTGATGCCTCAGAGTTAGGGGAAAAGCGAGGAAGTACTTAATACTTATGTTGACTCCATGTAAACTCTTAATACAATTAATTGTCACGAATGCTATACTCCGACAATGACGACTGTTCGTACGAACGTCTGAAGGTAGCGGCTAACATTACTTGCTGTTTCAAATGTCTGAAGGTAGCGACTCACATTACGTGCGAGTTAACAGGTGGTCAAGTCATGCCCAAGGACTTGGGAAATTAGCGGTTAAGTGGCGGTTAGGCTGGTTTGCCAACAGTTCTAATGGTTATTCATTGTTCGGGTTTTTGTTGCTGTTGTTTCAGCAGCTTTCTTGATTCTGCATAAGCAAGAGAATTTTTAAAACTGATACACAACATGCGGCCGCTCGTTCTAGTGCCTCGTGGTACAACGGCAAGAAACATTTTGAGCCTTTTGACCGCGAAATAGAAGACAACTTCTTGTAGTAAACTCTTTAATTTCAAGCAATATACTTGCTTACTATTTATCGCGCAACTATGAAAAATTGTACACACGGACTTGTTGATGTTAACAAATACAGATAGCCTACATGTATCATGAATCATTTCATCTTTTGTACGACTGTATCCCAAGACATGCGCTTGCGCATCTTCGTTAATTGCTACCCATCTCACAGTGCACACACATCTGACATTTCTGAAACAGCTTTCAATCCGATTCCCCGATCTACCTCTAATAGTTCTCATTATGATTCTATAATTTCGGTTTTGAAAACGAATTTAATGACTTCAATTTCCACGGATTACCCATGTGGGTTCAATGGGTTTAGCGGGATTTTTTTATCATCATAAATCGAACAAGAAAGAGAATTTATCATAGTAACTTGTATGTCAACGTATTGACGTACCGGAAAGGGCGGCATGAATATAATGTCTAAACCCATAAACTTTCAAACAAGTGTATATTTAACGGTTGATACAATACATGAAAAACATTTCTAGGAGTTTATACAAGGCATGGCGATTTTGAACACTTGAAAAGAAACACATATTGCATATTGAGATCGCATAAACTACGTTTCATCAGAAATTCTGTTCAGGGTCAATTTGCTGTATGTCGATATTTCTTTTATCCAAAAATCCAAGAAGTTTGACATTTCCGGACCTTCTCTGAATGCCGCGAGGGTGTATTACCCCTACCCCACCCTTCCCCCTCCCCCAACAAAAAATGCCCAGCAGGTGATAATATGGACGAAATTGAAATATGAGGGAGAAGAAGGAGGACAGATCTCGGGAAGATATATCACAGTATACATGTATATACAGGGGCGTAGGCTGGTTTGGGCACGGGGAGGTGCACATCTTGGGGAAGTGGAACTAAATTGACATGGGGAGGTGCACATCTTAGGGAGGTGGAACTAAAGTTGAGTAAATCAGGCGTTGAAAGCAGAAAAAGTGGTGCAAATTTCGTTTTTCTTGCCAGGGGCGGAACTCCTATGGCTCTGCGGGGGGGGGTGCACGTGCACCCAGTGCACCCCCCCAGCCTACGCCCTTGATATATATCACAGTATATATCCAGTATATTGTAAACGAGGGTGTACGTTATGGGTATCCGGCAGGACATTTCTGAAGCTGCAAAAAGGGGTGCCGGTTCGCCCCCTTCCATTCCGTTGTTGTGTCAATAAGTACGACACGGAAGCAATTCAGATGTGATCCCATATAAGTGTAAACTGTGTATTGAATACTTAAAGTCAAGGTATCTCTTTTGTATACCTAAAAAGTCACTAAAAAGTAGTAAACACAGCGGTATTTAGAAGAAAATAACAAGAACTTTAAGCAAAATAAAGGAGCTAGAAACTCAGTTTTAGTGGAACTATAGTGACTGTTAAACTTTTATTTGAATCATTGTCTCGTACACACACAAAAATCCTAGCATAGGACATATATACTAAACGGCAGTTGCTTTTTTGTGCATTTTTTCAAATTTTACGTAATTACTGATCCTCAGATTTCACAGACCATCAATAGCATAAGGGCATGAGTGGCTTTTTATGTGCTGCAGGACGTGCAAATGAGATTCCCTGCCTTTAGTTTAAAATGTCCCAGATCGTGATATCTAGAGTACTGTGTGATATAATGAGAGGGGTGATGATGTTTAACTCAAGCAGATGGAAGTTGTAATCCTTTCAACGGATTGTCATTATCTTATAGCTCATCAATTGACTAGAAATGTTGTATTTTAGTTTCACTTTCTTGATATGTGTGACGAAAAACTTACGAATTATGAAGGGTGGGGTTCGAGGAGTTCGGTTCCACAAAATGATGATGATGATGATGATGATGATGATGATGATGATGATGATGATGATGATGATGATGATGATGATAATAATAATAATAATAATAATAATAATAATAATAATAATAAATAATAACAATGATTAATTAATAAATAATAATACTAATGATAACAATAAATGATAATAATAATTATACATAATATATAATTAAGATATAATGAATATGAATAATAAGTAATAATATATCACTACGTATACTACTACACATAATAATAATAATAATTAAAAATAATAATAATAATAATAATAATAATAATAATAATATGCGTATTATTGATACACTGCCAGCATGCAGCCTTTAAAGTTATTGGATGTTATTTTCAGGAGCAATGACAGACATAATGTTGCATCTTTGAACATACACATACGACATGAATACACATGACTACTGTTCACACAGCTGGCCTGTAGCAATCACACGACACTTACAACCTGCTGGCCATTTGCCGATTTGAAAAGGAACCCCGAGTTCACTCAAGACTGCATAACACAGCACTCGATATGTTTGATCTGCTTCATTCCACACAAAGATGTTGTTGATTTTGAGGATTTTGGACTGAAAAAACGCTGTCCATCACTCGCTCTTGACAGGGGTAGCATTCTTTTCGGAGCTATATCTCATTATGTAACGTTCTATTGGATGTCAACCCCTCCTGCAAATATGAGTTTCTCCGCTGCCCACCTATTAGCACCCTATTGTCACGCTACACAACAGCAACTCATCTGTAAACGGTTTAAAGGATCGAAACTCGCGAACTGACAGTTATACTCAAATCTATACCCCAGTTTGTCATGGGCATGTCTGCGTAGTATATAATTCTTTACTTACAGTCATTAAGGACGACATGCCAAAATACACCTCACGGAGAGTGATATTCATCGACTGGGAGGCTATTCAGGAGCTTGACATTAATTTAATCACCATATCACAAAAAAATGTTTTTTGAATATTTTATATCGTTTTTCATTTTATATCTTTTGTCATGCAATATGTATATTAACCTATTTAGACTATGGATTGCTTTCATTTCAATTAACATATTTCAAAGAAAAAATAACCCTGTCCTTGAATAATTTCTTACACCTTAGTAATGCTAATTTACAGAATACAGAATTTTAGTTGTAAGTTAGAGAATACATCATTATGCTTTCAAAATATCCTGACATGAAAACATGAAAAATTATATTTTAATCAAGATAATTTATTAATTTAACATATCTTTTGATTCTTGACAACTTACAAATTTGTTACAATTACTTCCCGTCAATACAAATGCGAAAATAATAAACAATTACTGGAGATGTACATTGCCCGAGTTGAATGGACGAACTAATTAGGTATCATGTGTAAATGATATCAGACTGTCGCTTTTAAGGGCAAAACTGTAACAATGTTTCAAGTTAAAAAGCCCCGAAATATACATAATCCTTCATGCTGACTCTGATAAGGTCCAAAAATGAAGCCCTGACAAAAATATACTTCAAAATGATTAGCAAATGCTTTTAAAAAGTGAAATTCTATTCTAGCTTTTCTCCTCCGGTAATAAAGTCATATATTGATATTCATCTCTGTACATGTATATTTTGGTATTATAGTGGCAGCACAACTGTATACATGTTTGTGGTCTATATGTGTTTTTGTGTTTTTGTCCATTTTAACACTATAATGTCTGTCAGATGTCAAAATTTGACAATTTTTAACTCTTAACATGCCAGAGGATTTGAACCTCTATGGACTTTATGTGTATTATTTGGTGCAGATCTGCGACTTTGGCACGTAAAGAGTTAAATGGACCTTCCGCAATATGTTAAATAGTGTATTTGATAATACGAAGTAGGCCGCCATGCAGTAAATATGAGGTTTATTTTATGATTTATCTTTGATTTGTTTATGTAACCTTTATAGTGAAATTTGTTGTAAATGATGTGTATGTTGATGATTTATCAATAAAAACATAAATAAAAAAAAATCTGAGGTTTATTTAATGCTTTCGATTTAATTTTAATTAAAGAGCTTATTTGGGGGAAATAAGAAGCTTTTATCATTGGTATTTTGTACCTAAGGTAACAGTATAACTTATTTGGCAAATGGAAACGTTAGTACAAACTGGGAAATTTCTAACAGTTGCTTGAAAGGATAATGATTCTGTAGGAAATTTAAAGAGAACTCTGTGTAAGCGGAAGCTCGTTATTTTTAATGTAACGGAAATTCAGAAAGCTTGGACGATCCAAGAACTATCAAAAGATGAATATTGATCAGCCGTGTACATTCGTATTCGCGGTTTATATTTTATTCATCCCTTGTCAGAGTAGCTACATTTGCAGATAATAATAGAACAACATTCATTGGAGAGGGATTTATGTCATATTTGTTGAATGAAGCCGTATAGGAGATTGGCCGAAATTTACGTGACTCACTGGGAACATTTCTTCCAAATTGGCCACACGAGAAACGTATAAGTGCATCTCTTTACTTTAAGAGCGAAGGGGAATTGATTAAGGTTGCATCAAAATCTAAAGACGCTCAGCTGAGCGCCATAAAGCGAAGAGGAAGTAACAAAAAGGAACAAGCTCGCTTGCCTCATTCAGCTTAACAGAAGTAAAACAGACCAAATGATATTGTAGCGATTGATTGTGTTTCACGATCTCGTTCATGCATGCATGAGGGATCGCGCATCTTACTGAAGGAAACATCAAATTGGATACATCTCGATTCACAATAATCCCAACTCGTCCGTATACATCAGCATTACATTTTGCGAAATCCGACCCGCACTGGTTCCACATTTGTTTTCTAAAAAATAACAGACATTTGGGTTCGCTCGTAATATTGACACGACTCTTTTAACCTTGAAGTAAAACACAGTTACTCGTGACAATCCATCATCCAATTTTATCCGGAGTGCTTTTCATTTTGACGGAAATATGGTTATAATTTGCTAACGAAGATGGTTTACTGCTCGACCATGTGTTTTCTATACTACGGGGGTTTTAGAACGGTATTAGCCGTGGAAAGGTCGAAGAGTTACTCTAATTCAAACAACATTTATTGGATAAACCCCTGCTATTCTGTCATTAAGGGTACTGACTATAAATAACTTTCGTAGCGAAGGGGTAAGACGGGGAGGCATTTCTCAATTTTGTTTTTATATGTTTGTCTCAATACCAGTGACAACATACAAAATACTTTTCATTCAAAATATAACAAATATGTGTTACCGATGTGAATGATTACATTGAAATATTCAAACAACGTGCGAAAAAAATTCGATCAGAATTCGTACGTCCAGAAATACTACAATTATACTGAAAACAAACAAAAAAATTATTGATAAGTTTAGCATATGGAATCACATAATGATAATCATATCCATCATCAACACAAGAAAAGGAACAACAACAGCAGCAGCAACAACAACAACAACAACATGTGTGTCATCGTTTTGATCTGTATAACTTGTTTTAAAATGTCCAGCTGTTGAACAAAACAATATGTGCACAACTCCCCCACAGGTTGTACTGAAGTTGGTTTATCATAATAGGCCTAATTTAGTTATGCATTCACTATTCTTAAGGTAACAAACCCGACACGCCAAGAAAGGCATATCATGATTTCATAAATGCACAAAAAACTAATGATAATAACGAATTCTCCTCGAAATCAAGTATGCCTTCTCGGTTTACAGTGACTTCCGATAAAGTCGATCAAGGGGTGGGCAGGGGTTGATGGGAAGAGTCGGAAGACAGTCACGCAAGACCGACAAAGTCAGGCCCAAACATCGCGATTTCACGCAACATCCACTTTCCTGCTATAATAAGAATACTTGGAGGTGAAATTATACCCACATGAGCTTTTATATGATTAATGTTTCTATGACAACCTGGATATATTCATGTATTCCAAGCTCCCGGGGCCAAACAGTTCATTTTTGTGCGGGCTGTCAAGCGAATAATAAATGGTCGTGTGAGTGTGTTTTTTTACCACATCTAAGTGCTCCTATTACACAAATTAATTCTAAGCCCGATGTTATGTACTTGTACATAATGCATAATATAAGACACAAGATACTACCCTTCTCCGTGTGGTAATAAAGTGTTTTGTGTATGTAATATGGTATGAATTATATGTTAATGAAAAAGTAATTGCTTCCAACAAACAATATATTGCCGGTGTAACAAGTACCAGATAATTGAAAATTACTAAAAATAGATAAACACCAAGTATTGATTTTGGTCGATCAGATAAACTTTACAACAATCTTTCAAAGCGTTTACCGTTGTCGTGCCAGACATAATAAAGTAACATCAAAACTGCTGACAATTGTTTATGATATAATTGTGATGGTCAATTATCCGAAAGCAGAAATCAGTATGTACATTTCCTATGGCGAAAAAGTCTGGGAAAAAGTCGAGGTCCTGATTCATTTCCGTCAATTTGATTTCCAGGGCATTAAAAGATCTATAGTGAAAAACAAAATGATACGAGAAAATTCATCCAACTTATTATTTTTTTTTTTTTGGGGGGGGTAGTATTGTCTTAAACGTATTTGGTCTATCATTTCAATATATTTCAGAAAATCAAACAAATTATGTTGACCAGTTAGTCCTGAAGAAATGGTTTCCTTCCATATTCCAGATTCAAGATGGGTCATGAAATTGCAATTGTTAATTAAGTAATATACCCACTAAAAACATATCATTATAGGTCTATTTTATCTTGCTTCATATCCACGGATTTATTGTATCAAGTGTATGTTATAGTAATTATTATTCTCTTGCAATAACTTACATTTCACTTGAGGACGTATTCTTGGGTACTGCACAGAGTCGAGACTTCTGCTTGTCGTGCAAAACCCGAAATATCAACAATAACATGGAACTGGCTGCGAATACTGTACCACGGCTATTTCAAGACACGTGTACATGTACTATCTTATTTGGATTTCTCCCCCGAAACCCCAACTCAGAGACGCACGGGCACCTCCAACATACGACGATACATATCAAACAGCTCATGTTTCTACGAATACTTAATTAAACAGGTAGAATGTACTCAGATGTAGCACATCACTCAGTATATTTCGTACAGGCTCCTAAAATGCACTCATCTTTTATGAATTTGGTGCCCCATACGACTAACTGAATTTCTCTTTTTCAATGAAGCTAACCAAACATATTCATAACCAACTGTTATTGCGCCATATAAATCCAACTGTAATGAGCACACTTCTTGTTCAAAGTACGTTTATAGCATTGGCTCTGGTGTTTCATGAAACTGGTTGCTTTTGATGATGCAGTGAGTACAGTTTGCCGTAATCTGAGTTTTACAATTATACTCAGTGAAATACGAAAGCTTACGTAAGTTTGAGTCTTTGAGATATAGTTTACAGCTGTAGTATTGTCATGTATCTAGGTCAGTGGATATATTAGCTCCTCCTGCCCCTCCCCTGCTAAGATATAGGCGTATATTCTGCCCAGAAGGAAACAAGTGACAAATAACTCAGAATGTCAGTTTTTATGTTTCTGAAACATCTTAAGCACGCTGTACGTTCAGGCAAAATGCGGAGAATGGAATGATTATTCGATTGTAGGATATTTAAGATAAAATGCTGTGATATTACATTCATACCAATGGAAACGTCAGACACAAATTTCTGATTATTTTATAAGAAGTTGCACTTATTGTCACTTGCTTCCGTTTTGCCAAAGTAGGGCAGTATTGTGTTCTTACATGATGATAGTATCCAACTGCATACCCGCAGAATGCATTCTGTAATCGATATTGAATAGCTACTGTGCATGGTCACAGCCGAGTAGGCCTGTGTCGTAACCTAGTATAGTCTAGGCGATTGGTGCAAAATATGGCTCAAATTGTTGATTTAATATGGCGCAATAACAAGTTGGTTATGAATATGTTTGGTTATGCTTCATTGAAAA
>JZLH01S0629398.1:64337-77037 GCA_001188425.1 Eucidaris tribuloides | reverse complement strand
AATCATCAAGCAATTTTGTTACGTTGTGGACAGCTGAAGTTTGTAACATTATCTTTTAATTCACAAAATGATAACGGATCGGTCGTTGGGACATACTCAACCATGTATGGGAACCCTTCTCCCCCTCACTGGAAAGAAAGAAGGAAGGAATGAATATTATGTCTTATCATTCTTTTTTCCGTTTCCGCGCCTTTGTTAAAAACTTACTTCAACCTGTCATAAGCATATTTACTTTAAAACACAACAAGCTAAGATATATGAAGTTTTATTCCACTGGTACCAAAAGCGAGTTAACGAGTCAGGAATACAGAGATTACATAATATTCCAACTCAACTACTGACATGTAAATATGAGGTTTTGAAGTAAGATACCAAATCGGCAACACCTTACTCGCTGCTCTATTTCAAGATTTTGGCCATAAAGTTAATAGTACCCTAACGAGCAATACTGTGTTCTCTCCACCGTATCAATCAGGTCTGGTATAAACTGTGATGAACATCGTACTCATTCGGTCATTTGATTAAATCTCTCGCACCTCAGTTGATCACCACTCGACGTGGAAGTTTTCTTTTGCTGTCGTTATTGTCACGCATAATGTGCGGGTAGAGTCGTAGACTGCTTGCGCGAATAATTATAATCCACACTTCAACGACCACTTGAAAAAAGCCCCTCCGTTGGAAAAACAGTGTTGTGTGAAGTGTAACTGACATTATCCAAATCAGCAGAAATGATTAGGGACATCTGTGCGTTTGTTAACTGACTGATTGGAGGTCGTTATATGATTGAGACGGCGGTTTGTAATAGTGCCATGTCTCCGACTTCGCGGAGAGATCACCGTGACCATTTCTTAACTTACAAAAATAAATGCACTTCAAAACTGTGTTGTCAGTGACAACAAAACGGTTGCCCTATCAATTAATAGAAAATTGCTTTCATCGCCAGATGTTGTGATGTTAAAACTTAATACGCTCTAAGCGAGGCTATAAGATGTCCCGTGAGGTGAATATTGTACCGTTATTGGATTGCATCCCTGTGCTCCGATAGTTGGATTTAAGTATCTACTTGTTCACTTACCAGGTGAAAGGTTTTGATTTAGCTAAATGACAAGCATATATTATCATTTTTTTGGTTCCAGGTGTGAAATGACCACTGGACAGAAGCGACATGTATATAGCCCATTAATTTTATCCCTCTTGTTTCGAGCGGGAAATGGTAAATCCAGATTGAAATCGTCTGCGTAGAGCACGTGTGTGTGTGTGTGTGTGTGTGTGTGTGTGTGTGTGCGTGTGTGTGTTGTGTGTGTATGGTGTGGGTGTGTGTGTGTGTGTGGTGTGTGTGTGTGTTGTGTGTGTGTGTGTGTGTGTGTGTGTGTGTGGTGTGTGTGGTTCGTGTGGTGCGGTGTACTGGTTTACTGTATACATTGTGTATACGTTCACACGACCCCTGACCAATCTCGCATCTCCGGCGCCACGCTCTTGTTGAATGATTTACCTTTCCCAATCACTCTGTTCCTCATTCGCACGCTCAACTCTCGAACTTGAGAGTTTGGAGCGCTTTCGTCGTAAAGCTCATTAGGAGCCAACTCGCCGATCCTGCGTCAGCTAAGCGAATTAGCAGCGGCCGACGGCAAACAACTTTCTCAGCAAAACGTCATTCGCCTCGGATCTTGGCTGGCAATTGTTTGCCACATCGGGAGTGAATTGAACATCGCACACACACCAACTTGGGTCTGTGTTTTCGTTTACCATTTTCAATCTGCCGCGTCTCTCTGCTTTGAAGTCATTTCGTTCGGAATAAAGCTATCTATTTTGTGTTAAGATAAAACTTGGCTCGTCATGTGCGTGGAACGTCGCCTCCACCGACTTCGGATGCTCTACCTTCTGCTAACTTCTGCTCCAACGTTGTTGCCCTTTGGCGAAGCGTGGAATTTTACCTTCGGGGGTCGGTGGTGTCGCCGAGTCCAGTGGAGCCGCAGACGACGGTCAACTCCAGCGCTCGATCAGCAGGAGGTAACGGCAAAATCGCGGCAAAGTGCTCGGAGATGGTGTATGTGTCAGGCCTTTGATTCACATGATCGCGGACAAGAAATAAAAACGGGATGAAACAACTGGATTGGATGCAAAACTGGAACATTCTGTAAGTGAAATTTTGGTGATCCTTTTATCGAACAATAATAATAAAATTATCGTTCATTGCATGAGAATGTTTCGAAAGAAAATATAGCGACGGTCAGAAATGCGAGTTACTTGAGTAGCTGGCCGTGAAATACATGTTTGACATAAATACCATAAATAACTTTCTTGTATGTTGACGCCAGGATAGTCTACACTCTTAGCAACTAAAATGTTTAGCTTTGTTTCAATTTCAAGTTGAAATTAATTGCACCAACTCAATGTGAAGAGCGGATCGTTAGGTCTGCCACTTCTTACATAACTCGCACGATTAATGGAAACGCGCGACGGTGAGATTATGACGTTTTACAAATGCTTGAAAACAAATCCCCCTGCCCCCACTGTGATGGACTGAATAAATGTATTAGAGTTCTATAGCAAAGACTGTTGCATTAAGTGATTTGTATTTGTTTTACAGATTGTCCATGCTAGTCAAAATGATTAGGAATGGAAATGGTATAAAGGAACTGTACACTAGATGCAAAACAGTAATAAATACTAGAGCGATCGATTACGGATCTAGCTGTATAGGATCAAAATTTGAGACCAAAATCCTCTCACGCATCGTAAAGGCAGCAAATTTCAAGCTGAATGTTATATTCTATTCATTACGGTGCAACTTTATCACCATTTGTCCTCTTACATTTTTAGGCCAGGTGTAAATTGAAGATACAAACATAAAGTACCGCTAAGATCACCACCTAGACAATTAAATGGCACTGCGGCCAATATACCATTCAACATGATGTAAATACATTTTGCGCTTGTGTGAGTGCAATAAGGTGGGTAAGATCACCCATGAATTGGGTTCGCTGATGAATTAAAGCCAGCAACAACACAACAACACACATCAACAACAACAACAACAACAAACACAAAAACACAAACCACAACCTTTACTTCTATTGACTACTATCTACTGACTACTATCTAACTTTACCACTAGTACTTACTACTCATCAGCATACTACTACTACTACTATCGCTATACTACTTAGTAGTACTACTACTACTTCTAGCTACTACGTACTTGTACTACTACTACTACTTTACTACTACTATAGTAGTAGTACTGTTTACGACTACTTATCCTACTACTCCTATTACCTAACTACTACTACTACTACTGTACTCACTTACTGCTAGCACACAACAACTACTACTACTTACTACTACTCTTCCGTATAGTTGTGAATCTTAATTCTACCACAGTAATAATACTTAGCTAAATTTCAGTCGTGTGCGTGTATGTGCGTATGGTTGTAGCGATGATATGTAGGTGTGAGAAAAATTAATTACGGCTGGGTTTCAAAAAACTATATTTAGTGTATAATTCATGGATGTTGTGGTAATTAACAACATGTATAGAAACTGACACCTCGCACATCCAGCATGAACTCATTTTATGCCGATCAATATTTTATTTTCGTTAATGGGCGATCGATCGCCGCGTGCATGGGGATTGATGAGATACACTGATAGTACGGTCCTCTGCGTGCGCGGTATGGTATATATGTTTGGCCATGGAGTATATATTTTGATAGGGCCTGCTTCAATAATTACGATCTACCTCGTGTACATAATGGCGTTTTGTGTCAGGACATGACACTCCAAGGTGTCCCATTGGTCCGGGTATTGTACGAATCCTCCACAATTCGAGTAAATTTACATTTTAATTCGTCGAGTAATGTGGTTGCAGTATGTTTCACTGCCAGACAGCCCCCAAAGAAACAATATCAACTATGGTAGGATTTGGGAATGGTGCTACTGTTAATCGGCCATATCATACATCCCACAGCTCAACTAATACGGCGCAAGCCGAGTCCTTGTCATACCATCCGTCACCCCCCTCCTTATTTTTATGCCCGGGAACACCCCCGCACAAACTGCCGCCCATCGACTTGGACATTCCATGAATTTTTCGTGACAGACGCTTACAGCGTAACATTTAGTGCGCTAGTTGTATAGAGATTATATATCGATCAATCACGTTCGATAAAAAGGAAAAAGATAGAGTATTCATGCGCGGAATGTTGTCCTACCTTCCTTGTATCTATATTTTTGGGGTCGCAGTGTGGCACCCGTAAACAAGAGATGACCAGTCACATCTGCTTAAGTACTATTAGCAGTTTGCACAGTCGACACATAAAGCACGCGAATCTTTTGCAATAGACACGTTCAACTCACGTTTGTTTTTAGGAATGTTCAATTCCCAACCGAACCGTAATCTTACTATATGGAGGCCACGGTTCGTCTGAAATGCGCGCCTTATATTTATATCGTACGTGCTTGCGACAATAATCGCCAATTACGTCGAAGTCATTAAATAGAACACTAAGTATGCGTACAGCGTTTGAATGACGAAAACACTTAACTTCGGAGAAAATTTATTTGTGTATCTCTCGATGTTAATGGTTATTTATTCGATGACTTTTTCCACCGGAAACAATATGGCATCAATTAAATGAACATTAAAGCCGATGTCAAATTACACATAAAGGCAAATGCCTAAGGAGGATTTCATAGAACTTTATGCATGAAGGCACGGCGTTTTTGTTGTGGCGGACACTGCTGGTGTTTGTACGATCTTTATGTATTATAGCCATATAGTGGCAGCGGATCTATTAAGGGCACGTTTTGTATATAGTTTCATACATATAACAATTCATGAATCAATAATGTCAACGTTCAAATATAATCAGTTTTGATGATATTTGTAAATGAGATGCATGTACAATACTACAAATATGGAACATAACATCCACTCTCAGTTCAGTTTCGAAAAAGGTTCATCATTGTTAAAATCATAATCGGATATCAGTTTATATGTTCTCGTCATGGCTACTCCGACGCATAAACCTTTGAATTGCTAGCACACATTGTTGGCCGAACTGCAAATACTTAGTTTCACGCACATTCATGAATTCATCATTTCATCTTGTGTTTGAGATCCCTCCAAAAGTTTAAGCGATTGAAGGGAGGTCTGATCCACGATCCTTTATTTTAAGTTTTTTGAACAAATTGATATGTCAGATATTTAAAGCAGCGTAATCGGATGAAAAGAGAAAGACAACTTATGATATGAAACAATGGTTATATCTTGTGATGATGATTGGGATAGTGGTGATGAGAGTGGTTGGTAATGGCTTTGCTGATGTTGATAAGAACGATGATTATGATGAAGTAATGTGATAGGATGACATCAATAGCTGTAACACTGTGACTTTGTCAAACTGCAAACCAATATTTTAAATAGATTCTCAGCATGAAACACAGTCTTTTCATCTTAAACCTATGCAAATTCCCCAATTGACATGGAATTAAGAGAAAACAGGTGGTTAAAATCGTTTTTCTCAGAATGGCTTGCATTGCGACAACGGACGACACGCTGCGGTGTTGCAACTCTGAACATAACGTTGATAATTATAATAACATGAAGAAGTTCGTTTTCATTTCAGGAAGTTTCGTGAAAAGTATTTTCTCCACGTTCAGCTGTTTTTAACCTATACATTTAGATGAGAAAAGTAAGGAAGATAGCACTTGTAATGTTTGTTGTAAAAAAGGATCATTATATAACAAGGAAATTTACGTCAGTACAAAGAATAGAAATATCATTTCCTTGGTCGTTATCAGCGCTCGCAGGTATAGTATCGCTTCCGTGGGTTTTTTTTTTTTGCTGGTAGTCATGGATGTTTCTACCCAGTGATCGTGCGGGTGTCCTTGTTTTCCCTTAGCAGCGAAGGACCAATGTCATACTCCCTTCATGCTCCATGCCCTGTCGATGTCGTTCGATCGGGTTTACAACAGTCCCTTGCGACAGGAAAGAAACTGAGGATAGCTTTTTCTTGCCGACAATTCGTCAGGCAAGGGTTAATACGAACGAACGTGTTTTGATAGGAACTTAGTGCTATGTGGCTACAAAGCCTTGACCCATATTCGGCCATGACGTCGTACAACTATAATCTGTGAACGCGCAAACGGGACTTTAGAAGACGTCTCCGACTGTCTGTGCGCATTCCCTGGCAACATCGGTACAGGTACGACACCACAGCCACCCCGCTTCCACCAAAAATAGAATAATAAAATAATAATTAATAATAATCAGAGGTTGTAGGTATTTATTTGAGTAGTCCACATCAAAACAGAAATTAACTTTGAGGAAAAAACTTAGAAGTAGAAATAGGCCTACGTCTAGGCGACGCGTGCGAAAATGTTCAGATGATCGATAAAAGGCATGGAAAATTGTGTACACATGTACTTTCACATCATTCTAAACATTTTCAAGAGGGAGCCAACGCAACATTGTGCGTCATAGCTAGCAAACGTTAGCCTAAGTACAATTTTCATAGGCACCAACAGGAAGTACCTGCAGAACCAGTTTTAACGAACAATGTTATGTGTTTCAATAATCTGCAGCTTACTCTTGCAATACTACACACTCTGAGAGCAATTCGTAATGTAGCCATTCATAGAAACCAGTTGCTAGGCAACCTATATTTTCTTGGCACACAAGCAAATTTGGATGTTTGCAAGACGCAGATTTATCTTAACATGGTGTAACCTAATTTCATTAATATTGGTTTGGCATATCGTAACTGGTTTATACACGCCAAGGAATGTAGGCATCAGTTTTTTAAGATAATTTCGGAGAAAACTGAGAATTTTGAGAGGGCCACACATTATTACACCAACCATATCAAACTAAACGGAATGGAAAGAGCCACTGGAAAGAAAAGTCTCCAGTCATTACACAGGCATTGAGAAAAGGAAATGATAGGCGCTAATGAGAGAGAAAAGCATGGGGTGATTACAACCGGATTGACCAACAACTCGGTTGTGTGGGTGATGGAAATGCACTCCTTTTGATTTGGGAATCATGGAGACGGAGCTGAGTGGCTCGCCACAGATACAATCAAGAAGAATATGAAAATAGTTGTGAAGAGCGACTCGCGCGCCAACATCAACACCAAAGTCCGTACTGCTACGAACAAAAACACAACTGCATCAATGAAAGCCTGGACGATGCGGCCGAAATTCTCAGAAAGTGAATCCCTTGTCTTGGCAAGACGCGTATGTTGCATGCCAACAAGAGATGAGGTTAAGAAACAATTTCTTCAGCATGAAATCATCCATTTCCACCACTCTTTATTTCTACGGAGAGTTACATCATGGGATAAGTTGGATGTCATGGGTGTCCTTGAACACATGTCAATGGTCCTCAAGTGGATTCAAGCGCAGAGACGGATGTGATCATCATAGAATAGAGTAGTATGGTCGTGAACTTTCTTAAACTGGACATTGAAAGATATTTGGCATCTGTGTGCTTGATAGTGAGAAAATTAGAATCATCGCACACATCATACAAAAGCAACACAAGGACTCAGCGAAGTACTAATAGTTTCATGAAAAGATATCAAACACTCAGACAGCCGTCTAAGGCACAGACGCAAAGATAAGCTATATGGAGCCTAGGCCAACCTAGCCATTTGAGGTGTCCAGTCCCGTGCCAAAGATGCTCGCAACATTTTCCTTTAGCTTGAATGGCACAAGATGGATGTCTCAAACTTCTTAATGATGCATATAGTGTTAAACGTCATCGAAGAAACCCGCTGTTGTTAATGATGGTGCCATGTACTATGTTTACCTGCACAAGACAATCAGCACAGCATTACTCCCTTGCAATCATGAAGGAGGAATTCAGATCATGGTTCATGTTGCTGGATGCCTGTCAGACAGGATTTCACAAGATCTTTGATCAGACCATAGCTTGTGATAAAGTTAGTGCCAGGCAGTGACCTGAACAGCGCTAGAAAGTCTGCCGACTTCTAGCCTTTGCGTTTCGGAAGTGCCTAAAGAACTTTTCACTACATCCGGCAGCTATAGATAGTGTCTCACTTGGTCCACAAAAAATCATCGGTATTCCAGTTGTCCATGTTGTCAGCGCTCTGGCACCATGTCTATTTTGACCCAGTGTTGAAGAAGACAGCATGTGGAAGTGTGGGAGCTACGCACAGGAGAACTCCCTGGCAGGCCTGCTATGAGCTGCCACTGTGCACCAATTCAAGTATTGAAGAGACTGAGGCTTTTCTAGAATACTTCACCAACGCTCTCTGTTAGAAAGTCTGTATCATCCAGAGCACAATAAAAGTCCAATAGAGTGTTGGCTTTTCCTCCCACCAAGGCTGCCTATAGCAACATTATCAGAGGGGTAGCATTGTCAAGGTGGGCACGTATTGGGACCTGTAACCTTTTACTCGTCATGCGCGCGTTGCCCTCTCTTCTGTGTGGAATAGACTTGCCTAAAACGTGGAGGGGCCCTGTGGACAATATTATCTGCCAGAGCTGCTGGAGTGCGTGTAGGAGCGGTGTAGAGGAAAGCAATGTGTATAAGTGCACTTCAAATGCCACTGTTATTGCAGCATGCTTCAGGAATTTGGTTACATGCCCCTGGAAACTAATGACAGTTAAACTGTTTATAGTGAGAAAATTTATTGTTAAGACGCATAAATAGCTTGGTTGTCTTTTCATGAATGTATTGGCCATAATAATGCTTAATTTTGATGTTGATGGTAGTATCAAAAACACAATAGCATTCACTCTTCCAGAATATGCATCATTTTTCATAAGAGAAATTGTTTGAATTTGTGGTATCCCCATAGCGTCGGGGATTGGTATTCGCAAGTTAGTACCCAGCTTGCTGCTGATGGTAAATAGGTCACTAAGCAATTAAATGAATTAGCGTTATTTTGTTCAATAATTATTAACACCGATCGAATTGACAATTCTGTACAAATACCACGAATACATCTCTGGGCCGCAATTGCTAAGTTGAAATCATTTTCAAATTAAGATATGAGTAATTTACAATTACTGGGAGGGGAGTATGACATCAGACTGAGAAAATTAAAGATTCGCTTTATAAATCTCTGAACACACTGAGTAATCAATAAACATTAATGAGAGATCCATTATAACGAGAGGATAAAGCAGTTCAGAACGTGTCTGGAACGATATGAACATAATTGTAATTTTTTTCTTGCGCATATGGGTGTTCTATTGGCATTTTTGATGCTTCGGTGTCCACCCATAACATAATGTTCCATTGAGTTAGGAGAATTAGCTTATTATCTCTTATGCCAAAGTTCAACACCTAAGTTTTAGTTTGTGGTTACTTACGACTACTATGCCTGCCATGTAAACATGGTCTGTGTCATTTTCAACGAATATTCTCCTACCTGCGAAAATGCATGGAATATTTGTTAGACACAGTGTCCCAAAACGGTGGACGAAACAATGAAAATGGCTTGCAAAACAGTTTTAAAATCATATTTGGATATAGATTTTATTCGCTCTGTTTTAAGACTTTGTGTTAAATTTCTGTAATATGAAATTTATGGAGATGATTAAAATTAACAAGAACTATTACGCCGTGGAAAACGCCGGGGAACACGTGACACGAATGACAGTCCAATATTTCCCTAATTCATGTACCAGATCTATTAGTTTTTAAGTAGTTTGAAGGAATTTTTGCGTAGCTTTATTGTTTCATTCAGGGAATCTTTCGAAATTGTAATGACGTATTTTACTTAAGTTACTCAATTTGCTAAGTCCATATTCCTAGCCGCTGCCTGTGGGAACATTTTGTTTACCAGAAAACAGGTGGACACCAAAGTGAAGGCGTGTATCCACTTTTTGCGAAAATCTGAATTTGAAACCTTTAGTGTACAAGTGTAAAATCGTGCATTTTTTTTTGCTATTCCCTGCTGGTACACTGGGATTGGGTAAGCAACATATTGCAACAAATGAAGAAAAATATATTTGAATAAATTGTAGACAATGTTGGCACCGACGATATATTACCTTGTTTGAGCAGTCACAATTTTGGTGTCCTCAAATGTGCATTTTTCAGAGTAAAAGCTTGTAGAATGAAACGACTTTGTCTTTAGGCACTAATTGTATATTTATACTATCATCTACATCAATAGGAAAAGGATCCATAAAAAATTAGCACTATTGACCTTTAAATATTTGAATATAGACTGTTCAAAAACTCTCTTGAAAATTTCTGCACACTATCATTAAAAATTACAATCTTTTATGGTATATCCGTTTTCCTTAGCAACAAACAGATATTTTTTGCTGTTGACATCTTACAGTGATGGCTGTCGAATCATGTTTTTTAGCATAGTTTTGAATGCTAAAACATATCTAGCTTATACTCTTTTCGAATGGATGAAGATATGCTTAAATGGCTCGCTTGCTATGGTCAATAAGTTTCTGGCAACCTGTTGCTAGGAACCATGCGTTCTCGTTGGCTCCACACTTGAAAATAATCAGTTATAGGCCAAATATAGATTGTGCCAAATTTCACGGCTTTTTTTAAGCTGAACAAAGATTGAAGCAGCTAGTACACTTCTTGTTCAAAGTACGTTTATAGCAGTGGCTCTGGTGTTTCATGAAACTGGTTGCTTTTGATGATGCAGTGAGTACAGTTGCCGTAATTTGAGTTTTACAATTCCCTTACGTAATTTTGAGATATAGTTTACACTACAGCTATAGTATTGTCATGTATCTAGGTCAGTGGCGCCTCCCGCCCCTCCCCTGCTAAGACTATACACTCTTAGGAAAAAAAGTGCTGATTACATGTAGAACCTCTCCTTGTTCCGTAGCTGAAACCTTTTAAGATTCTTCAAAGAAGCAGAAAAGGGTTCTAAATGGTTCTTTAGAACCATTTTTGGTTCTACAAGGAACCCTTTAGGGTTTTTTTTACAACCCTAGGGGTTCTCGATAGTATAAGAACCCTTCTATTTTTGTGTAGGGTTGTTTATACCATCAAGAACCCCAAAGGGTGTATAAAGAACCCCAAATGGTTCCTTGTAGAACCAAAAATGGTTCTAAAGAATCATTTAGAACCCTTTTCTGCTTTTTTGAAGAACCTTAAAAGGTTCCAAATACGGGACAAGGAGAGGTTCTAATCAGCACCTTTTTTTCTAAGAGTGTATTCTGCCAGAAGGAAGCAAGTGACAAATAGCCCAAAATGTTAGTTTTTATGTTTCTGAAACATCTTAAAGGGAGAAGGAGCCAGCAACTAACAGGCATGAGTAAAGAAAAAAAAATGACATTGTGAGTATTGTGAGAATTATGGTACATGGTGATAGAGACAGCCTAAATAAGGGTTACTGTGTGATACTCACCCTCAGCAAGACCCTATCAATTAGTTAAAGGAGAATGAAACCCAGACATCTACTTGCATTCGGAGAATAGATAACAATAAAAGAAAGAAAATGGTGAAAGTTTGAACAAATTTGACTAAACCGTTCAAGAGTTATAAATGTTCAAAGTTTACATAATCCTTATGTATGGAGGATTCTTAAATTGGCAACACTACCACTTTTGGAGATGAAAGTGTGGAGAACTCCCCATTGGTTTTGTAAAGAA
The DNA here is from genome assembly GCA_001188425.1 of Eucidaris tribuloides. NCBI lineage: Eukaryota > Metazoa > Echinodermata > Echinoidea > Cidaroida > Cidaridae > Eucidaris > Eucidaris tribuloides. The sequence goes on along the minus strand of JZLH01S0629398.1, from coordinate 65,427 downwards.
ATTTTCACAAATTTACGTTTTTCCGAAATGTTAGTTGTGAAGGTAATCAAATTCTTCCAGAAAACATGTACACATCATTTTTGCTGGGACACACTTGTACAACAAGCAAGAGGCAATCAGATATTTCATTAAAAAATGAGAATAAGTGAAAATTTGTGTACAAAACTAATGGAGAGTTCTCCACACTTTCATCTCAAAAAGTGGAAAAGTTGCCAATTTAAGAATCCTCCATAACAACGATTTAATTAAATAAACTTTGAACATTCATAACTCTTGAACAGTTCAACCAAATTTGCCCAAACTTTCACTGTTGTATTTCTTTTATTGTTATGTATTCTCTGAGTACAGGAAGATGTCTGGGTTTCATTCTGCTTTAATTTGTGTTTATTTCGTACGTCTTTGCAAGTTTTATCCCGGGATAAAACTTGCAGAAACAGCTATAGGGGGAGGAGCTTATCGATTCAAACGGTGCATACATTCCCACAGCGTGACTAACACACGTCGGGTGGCATGCATCGGTCAAGCATGGTCAGCTCCAGACCAGTGCACGTGCGATCTGATTGGTTGGCAAGAACTCAAATATTTTCTTAACTTATGCCTGTTAGTTGCTGGCTCCTTCTCCCTTTAAGCACGCTGTATACTTTCTGGCAAAATGTGGAGAATTGAATGATGATTCGATTGTAGGATATTTAAGATAAAATGCAGTGATATTACATTAATACCAATGGAAACGTCAGACACAAATTTCTGATTATTTTATAAGAAGTTGCACTTATTGTCACTTGCTTCCGTTTTGCCAAAGTAGGGCAGTATTGTGTTCTTACATGATGATAGTATAACTGCATACCCGCAGAATGCATTCAGTAATCGATATTGAATAGCTACTGTGCATGGTCACAGCCGAGTAGGCCTGTGTCGTAACCTAGTAGGCCTATTTCCATTTCTAGTTTGTTTCCTCAAGTTAATTTTCTGTTTTGATGTGACTACTAATATAAATACCTACAACCTCTGATTATTATTATTATTATTATTATTTTGGGGGGTGGTGGTGGTCGTACCGTACGATGTTTGCAGGGATGCGGCACAACAA
>JZLH01S0629398.1:13175-33627 GCA_001188425.1 Eucidaris tribuloides | reverse complement strand
TTCATTCATTTATTCATTAATTAATTAATTAATTCATTACTTACATATTTACTTACTTATTAATTCACTTATTTACTTAAATTAATTTAAATTCATTTATTTATTTGCCTGTCCATTTATTTATTCATCCATTTATTTAGTTAGCTAGTTAGTTCGTGAGTTAGTTTTACTTATTTGTTTGATTATTTAATTTTTTTTTACTCTTTAATATTTTTGTGCAGTAGGTTACTGCCTCTGCTGTGACCCACTTCATTAAAGGTCCACCGGGGAAGAAGAAAAGCATAGCGCCCACTTTGATGCAAACCAATAAAATAGGGGCACTAGTGTTTTCCCACAATGCAACGTAACTGTCCTTGTAATGCAATGAAATACATCTGCAATTTTCCTTCTTACTCTCTATGCACCGTGACTCTATATACAACAATACATATTCAAGAATATGTAGGCTTACCTGTATTTAACTATGGCCCCTTTCCTCTTTGTGATTGAATTTTGGTTTGGAAGTGTACTTGACATGGTTCTATCCACGGGTGGTGATCCTGGGGGAGGGGGGGGACGTGTCCCCCACCCCCTCGATTTTTCAGGGGAGATCATCCCCCTCGATTTTTAAAACTGATTAAAGTTTTTTAAAGGATATTTTAAGCATTTTTTGTTATATATTTTGTTATCTGCGAACCTATTCAAAAACATAAATATGCTGAAAATACGTTAAACGCGGGGAGGGGATTTCAGAGTCACGTTTTCCACTTTTTAACAATATACATGTATCATCGGGGCTCCCCTCCCCCCCCCCCCGTGCGATAGTAATATGATTTCGCTATGGGTGGTTTCGTCCCCCACTTTTTACATGAAATCTCCGCTACTGGTTCTTTCAAGTGAGTTTGAGAAACACCTGTCAAACTATAAGAAAAAAAAACGTGTTTGAAATTGTTCATATTTTTTTTTCTATTCGGTGGCACGTAGACGTGATACTGTCAAAATATCAAATGACACTTGTTTACTGTGCGTAACTGCATGCAGGGCCAAAGAGAAGGCCGAAAGTCATGAAAGATATGCACATAAATTGCTCTAAGAAGAGACTATAATTTGCCATGTTTATCATTTTCTTTCCTTGAACTCCTTATTTTCGATATCTTTTCGGTATTTTATATCAGTATCGTATTCAAGGTCAGCCGAATATATTCATTGATAATATGTCGTCTTCGTCAACGTTATCATCACTGTCGTTTTTATTTGCAACGGTGAGCATTATGGAAGCCATAATTTAAAATGCGACTATAACTGCACACATGACCCAGTTATTACTTCTCAGATGAGTCCTCGAGCAGACAATGCACCGCATGAGGGCGTTTCGTGATCATTTAAACAAGAGTTGTTTCCAACAACATGTTGGTGTGTTAGTAGGTCCATGTTGGTATCAATGATCTCTCATTTTATTATGTAGCCCAGATATCAAAGTTTGACATTTTTTTAAAACTGAAGTCCCACAAGATTAACTTGCGTCTTTAAACATAGAGGGGGCTATTTCCAGTTTTCACACAACGTTTAAATCGCTTTCCCTTCTCTTCTTATTTCCTCCTTTCTTCTTTTGATTTTTCTTTTTTCATTCTTTCCTTCCCTCTTTGGCTCTTTCTTCCACTCTTCCTTTTTTTCTTCCTGTTTTCCATTTCTCTTCATCGACTTAGGCTCGATACGTGAGTGATACACACTATGTGGTTAAAATCACTCAGTTGAACCTCTAGCAAACATCGAGAAAGTCCATCATTTAAGCACATATCAAAGCGTGATGCAATGAATTTAAAATTCTGGACATTATTTTTTCTCATCAAAATCTGTTTGCCATATTTTCGGTCATTGTATTATAGCCGCAGATTCCACTACCCCCGGGGTGTGAATTGAAGGCGCCGAAGTGTTGATTAACTGTGAAAGATATGAAATCATTCTGCGGTATTATGTTTTCTTTGACAATCATTTTCGTTGAAATGTGATTAATCATGTTTTCAGGCAAGATATGCCCCCGCACCTTTTGGATCCAGTCCCGAATATCATGTGGTGTCTACTTCGTTCTTAAAGCCACAAGCTAACATTATAGATGATCAATTAAAAAAAAAATAAAAAAAAATATATATATATATAATATATATCAAACTGTGAAATCTGAGCTACATAGTAATGCTTAAATGCTGGACAAATAAACATCCTATAATACGAAAGTTTGGAAAGATTAGTTATGCTGCCACTGGTAAGATATGCAGGAATGAACGTCACCCATGAATTTCCACTGCGGTGGAGTATGAAAAAGCAAACACTACACACTGTAAGTCTATGGGAGGAAGTGGGCATGGTGTATATCCGGTCAACCTGAGTGCTCATAGATTTTCACCTTTTTAAGCACTAAATAATCATTTTTAGGTACAATTTTTTTTTCAGGGCTTCCTATTTTAGACCTTATCAAAGACACTGAGAGCATGGAGGATTATGTAGCTCACATTTTTTTAACTGTGGTCATTGTTAGCTTGTGTCTTTAATCGTTTTTATGTTTTTTGATGGATGTACTCGTCGACAATCTTTGACTTTGTCAAGCCGTGCTTTTGTACACTTTGTACTGATAATATAGGGAAATGGTAGCTGACGCACGGGGAGTGCGAAAGAATAAGAAGAAATTGTTTAAGCAAAAAAAAATGTATATTGTGGGAATCTGATAAATCTATGAAAAACACATACAATTTTTAAGAGTCATATTAACACACCCTGTTACTTATAGTATACATTAATGCGATGTAATTGGAAGGAACTGGCACCAACTCCGTCTTAAGATTGCCATGTGAAAACTCACAACATCAAGTTTTGAAATAAGGGATCATTATTGAAAAGGAAAATAGTCTGCTCTACCCCGGGGGCTCTTCCATCCTGGAAGAGAAGCAACAATGTGATACATGGTTGTTTTTTTCGAGATGTTTGAATTTGGCTTACTTTTTTTCAATGAGTTGTCAAACTATATAGCGTTGCGAAGAAATAAAAAGGGACTCGTTTAGAAATATCCGGATACCAGTATTCAGACGTGTATCCAGGATTCTTTCTTAATGGGTCGTGATCATAGGTTTTTGAACCTTTTTACAATAAAGTTACAACAGGAATGCAGGATGTGATTTAAGTGTACATGATCAATGCCTTTCCATTTATATCATTGTGGAAAGACTCTCGAAAACTAATGTCTTTGGGGAAAATGTGGACATTTTGAAATTTTGGAAATCGTGGAGGTAGCTCTTCTCTACCTCCATGATGGAACTGATATGACCTTTCAGTAACATACATCTTGATGCCATGCATGACATTAGAGGATCCAGGAGAGACAGTGGCAACAAATCAACTCGGATATAATCAGTTGTGGTTCAGAGACAAAATCATTTACGGGAATCCCAGGGGATGAATTTATGTTGAAACTATGCAACATTTGTGACCTGTAGTTTGTTTATTTCCTGTGCCCGACTATGTGAGATGTGTGTTTGTGTGATATGTACGGGAGTAGGTTGTTTTTTTTTTCTTTGTTTTTTTTTCGTTGGGGGGGGGGTGAGGTTTTGGGGTGGAAGCACAGGTATACCTATGTACGAGGAAATGTACAGTATAAAGTTGTTTTGCCTATCGTAATGACAAAACTGATTTCTTATATACTGCTCTACTCTTTTAGCCGTGGATGTCTTACACAATGTTCCATTTGGTGTATGTATGCATGGCAATACCTGGAGAAAGAAAGAGATGACCGACCGAAATACTTGGTATATTCAAACTAGAGTGGATGTTTCAATGATAATTGAATTCAAAATGTCTCAACATTCTCAGGAAAGTAATGGGTATCATTGGTAGATTTTGTTTGTCTGCGGAGATTTATTTTGATCCAAAAATACACTCAACAGGTGAACCAATGAGGGTCGCATGTAATTTCCCGGTTGGACTTATAAAGACCATAATATGTCACGGGGAAAGACAAAATTCAGGCGCGCCGGAACACTTTTAGTTTTGAGGGGGCAAAATCTCGACGAGGGCACATTTATGTAATAGTGTGAGATCCGCGGCGAGGGAGGGAAGCGACCAAGCGGGTGGGGGGTGGGGGGGGTGGGAGTATATTGTATTATCATTATTCACGTCTTGATCAATTAAGATTATTAACCAAATAACAAGTCACATTGTAGTGCAATACTTTTCAGAAACCTTTTTTGAATACAGCATAGGCGTATGGGACCTCTTCATTTCTAGGGGAGCAATTTTTTTACCCGAATATCTGACTAATGCCCGAATATTTCATTTTTTAGATTGAACTGCAAGGTGGATGAAGGGGATCCGCTGCAGCTAAACGGCAGAAGCGTTGATAAAGTGCTGGGATCGAGCACGCACCCCTGTTTTGCCTTAAAAATGCATAATAAGGGTCATTCATACTGATATTGATATTGAATAGTCACATAAAACGTAATGGGGAGGTTGGAGGGTTTCCCCTCCAGATGAGAAAATTTTGCAATTTCCCTTGAAACAAAATACAGTTTTTGCCCCTTTTAAGTGACAAATGAATCTGTATTTCATTGACTGGCAATTCGTTATTTTCGCCAATAAGAAAATTAGAATTAGTGGTTAGGTCGTCTTGCCCCCCCCTCATAATTTTGAATAAGACGAAAAATATAACAAGTAATGCCCAATCATGTTTTAAAATATCAAAGGCACTACAAAACTAATACATTTTACGTAAAATACCACTAAACATTCATATCGTTCAATTTTCCAAACTTTAGAATGCAATTATTGCGCGCGGAGCGCGCCGAAATTTGTGACTTTTTTTTGAAATTCGGGCAGCTGCTTCTAAACAACAAACAAAAAAATAGCAGTTAGAATTAAAATTGTGTTTTCGTTTTTAATTTGATATTCAAATTTAGTTCTTTTGTCAAAGCTTGCCCATTTTTTAAATGCTTTTTAGACTGTGTTTCTTGAATTTCCAATTTTATTTTTTGTCGAGGGGTACAGTGCCCCCCCCCCCCCCAGTCTCATAGTCTGAATATGTTTATACGACATTCATATGCGCGAACAACACGAGCGAGAGCTTGAATCATCGTGAATTTTAAATTCTCATTAACATACGTACACTGGTGAGCCTTTCACTTTGCCTTTCGGTTTTAGTCTGAAATGTATCATTATAAAGCTTAAACGTGACCGCATTGATTGAGCAATGATAAATATTCTTACATTGCCTAGACACTTAGAAGAAAGGCAAAATGGAAAGGGTTTACTGAAGGTACGTTCACGGGGCACACTCTTCGAAGGACGCGAGTTACCATCTATACACTAATTTAAGTGCCCCGTGAGGGCGAAAATTTGCATTTTTTAGTTATGAATTTGTCCAATTTGTCAAGAAAAGTGCCTTATTGTTCATTTTAGTCTTTAAATAATTGATCATTTTACTTCAGGGCACATGGGGGGGGCAAAACTCGTTTGCCCCACAAAAATTTTATTTGGGGGGGGGCAAGTGCCCTCTGCCCCCCCCCCCGCTTCCGGCGCCCTTGAGCACAAATATGTACCGCAGTATAAAAACTTGTTGTATGGAGCGTAAAATTAGAATCCGATATCTTATATAATAATCATTCGATAACAATACTATCGTGTGAACAGATCATTGTGTGCATTTCGTGCATGTTTGAATAGTGAGCAGAAGAAGACATAGACGTGTACTTATTCCTGTATTATTATTATTAGTAGTAGTAGTAGTAGTAGTAGTAGTAGCAGTAGTAGTAGTAGTAGTAGTAGTAGTAGTAGTAGTAGTAGTAGTAGTAGTAGTAGTAGTAGTAGTAGTAGTAGTAGTAATATTATGATTATTATTATTTTTTTAATTAGTAGTAGTAGCAGTATTGTTATTATTATTATTATTATTATTATAATTTTACGCTTAAGTGTTTTATATTGCGTACATATTTGTCTTATCCCCGTGACATAATATGGTCTTAATAAGTCCAATCGGAGAATTACATCATCATCATTATTATTATCATTATTATTATTATTATTATTATTATTATTATTAATATTATTTTTCGAGTTGCGAATCCCGTAGTTGTAATAATGGGACGAAGCTTTTTTTACCCTGTCGTACGGTTCCTTAGAAATTTGAGTTTGAGACGAGGAAAAGGCAATTAAGTTCGCTCAAGTTTAAGGGCACCGCTTCTCGCTGTTATTATTGTGCCCAAAATTGGGCATGACTGTTGCAGCCCTTGTTTGTGATTGTCTTTATTAATCTACGAACAAATACTGATTTCGTAAAATAACACACTAAAAAGTGAAGCTAAAAATACATCATTTTGACCTTTTTCACAACCTTGTCCTTTACACAGGGTATCAGAAGGAAAATTAATCTGCACAAAATAATGTAATTTACACATGGAAAGGAAAACTAAATCAAAACCATATTTCCTCTGCTGTATTTTAAAGATTTACTGATAACGACTGATGATTTCTTGGTAAATAGTAAATACAGTTTCCGTCTTTTGTTCGATACTTCACTTTTTCGTTTCTCTCATTGTCATGACCGGGGTCATGACGCCTGAATGACTGCTGTGGTTTCCCGTTTTCAGGCTGCAAGAAAATGTCGTGAAAAAACCCCACCTGCTCATGACATTTCTGTATGTGTTCCCAGCTTATACCCTCACTGTCGTACATATGGGGGTTTGGGGCCACTTGAACCCCAAATGAAATTTAAACATGGAAAGAAAGAGGGAAATGATGGTTATAGGATATGGACAAGATGAAGCATTATGATATATATATGTCAGAAAGACAGCTGTGGGGTGATTTCATCAGCAACTGCATGCCAACCGTTTTTTCAATGGGACACCACCACCCATGCAGCAGTTCCAGAACCACTGAACTACCAATACGGATATATTGCCCTATACCCGAATTTACATAGGAATTATTCAAGTAATTGCTATGAACGGGTATTTAAACGTCTCTCCATACATGTACATCTATATAAAACTCAGTACCGAACATTCGTAATGGCAACTATTACCTGGCAGAAATCCAGCCGTTCAAAGGGCAGTGGAAGGAAAGCCTTCTAGAAAAAAATCTGTTAAAATAATAAAATATTAAACATTAATGTCATCGAACTTTGCATTGTGGCGGAAGTGACAACTCGCATTACATATCTTTGTGCTATGTGTATAGTTTTCCACTTACTGAGGTACTCTGTCATCAGACATATTATTATCCCGAATCCGAAAAAAAAAAGAAATATAACTGATGCTAAGATAATGATACTGCCTACGGTTTCCAGGCATCCGTAATAGGTGTTGTATGTCATGAAACGCTTCGGGTAGCGGTTTGAACTAAATTAGATTAATTCAAGGAGAATAACACATAATCATGCAGACACACGAGTGGGAAGAGTTCATGTCAAAAGTTGGGCGAACAATGCTTATTCCTATTATCTATATCCACCAAGACGTCAGTGGACAATATACTTATATTATGATCTACACAGCAAAAATGCTGTTTAAAATTTTTCAAACAACTGTTCACCGTTGTTTAACCCTGTCAATCTAACAACATTGTTTAAAATGTTTAAACAACCATGATTGTGTCTTTTCTAAACAATGTTGGTTAAAATTTGAACAGCATTGTTCAAATTTTAACCAATATTGTTTAAAAGACGGATTCCACAATATTATGATTGTTTAACCATTTTTAACAGAGTGACAGACTTAAACAACGGTGAAGAGCTATTTAACATATTTTTGCTGTGTAGACCTATATACTTTTGAATATAGGTGCACCTATAAAAGTCAGTTTAATAATTATTAGAAGGTCGGGGCAATATCAAATTATTCCGATTTTTGCATCCAGAGTTGTTGTTTACATTGCTGCCATCTTTTATTTATGTGCCTGAAATATCCCTATTTTGTATTACTTCATATAGTAGGCCTATATGATTTATTCTTCATGGACTGTAAATGAAATGCAATGAAAATATTCAAACTAACATGGTTAAACGGGGGGTGGGTGGGGGTGGCGGAGGGTTAAAGGCGGGGCATCTCTTTTGCATGCCTAAAAATTAACATTTTGTAAATAGAAAATACCATCAAAAATGTAGGAGCTACTAGAGCTAGAAACTCAGCTTTAGTGGAATTATAGTGACCGTTAGACTTTGATTTGAATTATTGTCTCGTAGAGAAAAAATTCAAATAAGTAAACGTTAATGGTTTTGTTTGCGCATTTTTCAAATTCTAGGTAATCAATGATCTTCAGATTTCACAGACATATCCCTCATAAATAGTCCAAGGGCATGAGTGATATTTTCTGTGCTGCGGGAGGGGTGCAAATGAGATTCCGTGTCTTTCTACCAGTGTGTGTTATATTTATTTATTTCTATGTATGTATGTATGTATGTATGTATGTATGTATGTATGTATGTATGTATGTATGTATGTATGTATGTATGTATGTATGTATGTATGTAGGTAGGTAGGTAGGTAGGTAGGTAGGTAGGTAGGTAGGTAGGTAGGTAGGGATGGATGGATGGATGGATGGATGGATGGATGGATGGATGGATGGATGTATGGATGGATGGATGTATGTATGTATGTATGTATGAATGTATGTATGTATTTATTTATTTATTTATTTATTTATTTATTTATTTATTTATTTATTTATTTATTTATTTGTTTGTTTGTTTGTTTGTTTACATGTATTTACTTCTTTCTTTCTTTCTTTATCTGTAGACCTAATTCATTCATTTCCTATTCGTGAAGTGGAACAAACAAGGGGGCATTCTTTTATTTAGTTAGTTATTTTTTCTCTCATCATATTGATGAACACCATAAATCAGCATGCTTTTGGGGCTCTTCAAATTGATTTACTCCATAAGACAAGGGCGGGTCCGGGGCGGGTAGGCTACGTTAGCTCAGTGCACCTGTGCCACGGAACAGTTCCGTGCCCTGTGCACGTGCTGAACTCGTCCCCAAGCACTGACCTGGGCATATGGGGCCGCCAGGGGCCCAGGCCCAGATAATTATAATCGTATTTTGCCATGCCGCGCGAGGGCGCGTATTATCGGAAATCTGTGTGTATATCAAGTTCGTGTGATTAAAAACACATCTTTTACTCTTGTTTTGAAATTCAAAATGGCTTCAAACGAGCAAGATGTGGTATCTATGGTTGATGTTTTACAAGAGGACCATGAACTTGAGGAAGAAGCAGCTGCAGTTCTTGGGGATAGTGACGACAAATGTTGCACTTACCTGATGGTAAATATCGTAGTCCCATGTACTGGAACCCATGTGTGTGATTTTGTAAAACAACAACAAACTGGTCAGTCATTGTCATTGAATGCAAACAACATGAACCAGTTCATCACACTGTACAATCAGTCACACTGACATGATTGAACAGTGAACCACGTCTATTTGAGGTACATGGTTCGATAGCAGTCATTGAACCATGTACACTTCACACAATTTAAATTATGATAGAATCACAGTCAAAAAAAGACAAAAAATAAAATGTCACTGACAAGTCAGGAGATTGAAAAGTCATGACTGACCAACATTAAATGTAAAATTTGCCCTTCACTCTTTATTGTGTTTTCAAATTATTTAAAGGCCCCCCCCAAAAAAAAAAACATGTTATGTTGCCCTCGAGTGGGAACTTATGAAAATTGGGTCAGTCATTTTATTTATTTTTTTTAATCTAACGTTAGAATCTAACTTACATGTATTTGTAGGACGAAACTGTGTATGAGAGTTGAATTTCCCAGTACAGTATATTTTACAGGTCTTTTGAATGGGCAAAATGGATGTAAAAGTGCTGTTTTAAGCCATTGAATAGGAATTTTAGCAAATTCTTCACGCAAGTCTGACATTTTTTCCCCCGAAATGGTGAATTTGTATATTTTGGGTCTGCTAAAAATATGTGACCCTGTTTTTTCACATTTTACAGCCGGTCACTTGAGGGCAACATTTTTTTTAAGCCTAGTAATCAACATGCCATTACATTGTCATTGACTGGGAAGTAACATTGGGTCTACTCTGTCATTTGATATGCCGCTTGTTCCAGTATTGTCTTGTATTAGATCTAACTTTTTGTTAACATAATTAGATTACACAACTTTTCATTGTGTGTTCAATATTTTAAGAATTTTAAATGTTTTGCAATGTAACAGAAGACAGCACTAGAAATATATATTACATTTAAGTTACATGTATTTCCTGATCACCCACAGGAATCATAATGCAGTTTGATAAAAATGGGTGTAACATTTTTGAAAGTTCACACAAATCATATTTTGTCACATACTGAGTTCATGTTACCTGATAGACTTTATGTTGTAAGAAAGTTTTAAATGTCACATATATTGATATTCAATAATCAATAATTTACACGCAGGAACAGCTCTTCAACAGTACACATCTTCAAATTTAAAAGTCAATTGCTGTGCCAATAATAATGTCGGTTCTGAATATATTCATGAACAAGGACAGAAGGAAACTTGTGCCATTTGTTAGCTGTAGCTGGTATTCTGTTTTCTGGAATAAAGCGAATTTTAAAGATTTGATGTCATGTTCAGGGTGTGAATGTCTTCAGTTCATATGTTGTTTTTGTTTTTCAGGGCTATGTGAAACGCCAGGCTCTGTATGCATGTATGACGTGCCGAAATTCAAGTAGTCAACCAGGAGGAGTATGTCTGGCTTGCAGCTATGAGTGCCATGAGGGACACGAGTTTGTTGAACTGTACACAAAACGGTAAGTCCATAAATGTAACAGAATTGTTTCCAATTCAAAGTGCTTTTGATTAACCAGATTTTATGATACTTTGAAGTTGGATGATCAGAAAATGTCTCTGAAATGTTTAGCACCCATACAGTTTGTAAAATGACATGATCACACAAAAATAAAACATTTAACATGTAAAATGGAGTCTCTTTTGATTAATTCTGACATTTTTCAGAGAGTCTTAGTTCGATGTGAGACTGATGTTTCAATTTCAATATAACTTTCAAAATTTATTTTATTGTCCATACATGTTAATACAGAGCACAATGGAAATTTAGCGTGGACGATGTTGCTCTTATACAAAAATATGACCCTAGCCGTAACAATACTTGCATTAAATCTTCCTAATCATGAAAATCTAAAGCAACAATGCTGTTATTAACCCCTTGGGGACAATAAACCTTTTCAAGCCTATCATCCTAACAAGGTTGAATTTCTCACTTCTGCCCTACATGTAGAAATACGACATCGCAGCAAGAAAAGGTGAACAGAAACATTCTTTTAACCACAGTCATGTATGTTTTTCAGATACCAATTTACAGCTGCTATACATCTTAATGCAGTTGTGTGCTTGCATGTGTATGACCACACCAAGGATGCTATTATCAAATTTTCTTGTGACTTTTTGTCAGCATCGTTTGGGGATTTATGCGGGAAAAAACCCTAATAAATCTATTAAATTCCATCACTAGAGTGAACAATGAAACACATATTATACCTCAAGAAAGTTTACACATTAATGGTTGTGCAGTGATAAGTATGAAGGAAACAAATTATAATTTTAACACTCACAAAAATAACTTTGTGACTGCTATCACTTTTTTAACCATTTTGCAGAGATTTTCGCTGTGATTGCGGGAATGAAAAGTTTGCCAACTTGAAATGCAAGCTCATTCCAGTAAGTATTGTTTTACTAATTGCAATGTTTTTTTTTTCTCTTTTACTCTCGTTTTTGTAATTTATCATTTCTTGTATCATATATTGTGATCTTGTTTGTTTTTATTGTATGCAGGGCCCCTTGGGAGAACATTTTTTTTTAACTGAAAGGGCAACCCTGCTTAAATAAAATTGAAATAAGTAAATAAATAAATAAATAAGTACATGAAGTGTCCTGTATAGATGTAAGATTTTAAATTATAAAGGATTTTGTAACATCTACACCCACACAAAAATAGAATTTCATTGCAAATCATGTACTATTATTTCCTAGTAATATTTTAAATATTGTGAAGCTTACCAGATTCTCATGGACTATTCTACATGACAGTATGACACCACACAAAACAACTGATTACAAATTTGTAGTGAAATTATGTATTGTATGAATGAAAAGGCATAGCCAGAATTTCATGGGGTGGGGTTGGGGTGTTTAATTCTTGTTCTCACCAGGCCTACAAGAGTGTACAGGGGTGGGCAAGGGGGTAGGCTACATTGAAAATCAAGGAATAAAACAATCATAAGAATTATTCACTGTTCAGCATATCACAAGCAAAGCAGATGTGTAAATAAGTCCAAACGTTTGACATGGATAAAAAAAAGGTGATGGAGTGTTTGAGCCTTACCCATGGCCATGACCCCTTTCTTTTGCTATACCCGTATATATGCCTTCATCATTTTATTTTACCAACTATCATTTGTTTACATCTCCATAGGACAAGGTAGCAGTGAATTCAGAAAACAGCTATAATCACAACTTTGAAGGATTGTACTGTACCTGCAACAGACCTTATCCTGACCCTGAAGATGAAGTAAGTGTGATTGTGTGGCATTATCATTGGAATGAAAGATAATTAAATAAATATAATAGTGAATTGACTAGAAGGCCACAATTGCTATTACTCTATGTATTTTGTTATAAATCTATTTATCCATTAATCCATTTATTTATTTATTCATTTTTTATTTATTTATTTATTTATTTATTTTGGGGGTTGTTTACTAAATTATTTTGAATTTTGCAAATGTGCCCCTCCTCCTTTGAAATTTAGAGGTGCAGACATTTTCTGTTATGTTATTAGCTCACCTGAGCCAAAGGCTCAAGTGAGCTAGTGTGATCACTTTTCGTCCGTTGTGCGTCGTTCGTCGTTTGTAAACTTTTATACATTTTCAGCTTCCTCTTCAAAATGCATGATTGGATTTGGCCCAAACTTGGCAGGAATGATCCTTAGGGGGTGGGGATTCAAGGGTACTCAAATGGTACACCTGGCCCCCTGGGGGCCCAGGGGCAGGGCCCTAAAGGGCCAAAAGTAGGTAGTTTTCAAACATCTTCTTCTCTAGATCCAGAAATAGTTTAGTTAAGCCACTTTGTGTGTAGATACCTCTATATGTGCTGAAGTAATGTTTTTTCATGACAATGCCCAGGGTGGCCCCGTTTGGCTCCTAACGGGGGCAAAAGTGTGGGGGTAGGGCCATATGGGAATAAGTCACATTCACATCAATGGATTTAGACCAAACTTGGTGGGAATGATCCTCAGGGGGAGGGGATAGAGGGTTCCTGGAATGGTACACCAGGCCCCCCTGGGGCCCCAGGGGACAGTGCCCATAAGGGCCAAAACTAGGTAAGTTTCTAACCACAAGCCCATTTGTAACCAAACTTGGGTGGTAAATGTGTAACAGGGACCTCAATGTTATTTGGGGGTCAAAGGTCAAATGAAGTCAAATTATAGAATAGTTTCTTCTTTGGTTGGTATTGGCCCATTTGTGACTAACTTGGATGGTAGATGCTACATATATAGTGACCTTAATGTTAAATTGGGGTCAAGGTCACATAAGTAGGTCAAAGGTCAAATGTTAAGATACTAGGGCAGCGTTGAAAATACACGGGAGCGACGAGCGATTTCGCTCTTGTCTGCTCTGAGATCGCTCTCGTAACTGCCAAAAACTGCCAAGTACCGAGCAACTCCCAACATGAAAATCGCTCCCGTCCAAAGACGAAAATTTAGCGGAAAGTAAGGGCAGCCTTGGCCGCGCCGCTAGAAGCAGTGCGTACTCTTGAAATCTTGCATCAAGCTAGAAAACAAAATGAAGATCGCCGAAAATTCTGGCAAGAACTTAAAAAATAGCAGAAATGCCTCAATACACAAGTATTGAAAGTAGCAGAGAAGGTAAGCAGAATGTTTGAAATCACATTTTTTAAAGTTCTAAAAGTAGCAAAATTATCGGCAAATTCATGGCGCGCCAGTTAGCTTCTCAGTGAATGCTTATATGTAGTTCCACATGTGTTAAATGGTGTTGTAAAAATCGTATTTCAATCTCTAAGTTACGATTTTGTTGGTAAATTTCTGCACTTGAAAATGATAAATTCAACCACAAAAGTGTCACAGGAGTGTAAGAAATTATGTGTCTGAAATTCTAACCCGATTTTTCGGAGGTATTAAAGTCAAAAATTAGTGACGAACTTGGAGCAGCTGGATTGGAAGCAGGTCTACAGTCACTGGAGTGAAATCTCCCCTCAGCTGTCGGGTCAGATTGCCAGACGTGGTGTCCTGTTCACTAGCGGTCTGGCTATCTTGCCTGTTTACTGAATATTCCATTTAATGAAGTACTTTGTTATTTTAATTTCAAGTTTCAGAAGGAGCGTTCTGGTCAGAAAATCATCTGAAATTATTTTGAAAAAGATACAAATAATATTTTAAGCAAATTTTTGGGGAATGAAGTAGACATTGAATTTACGTTTGTTTTCATTTTTCATTTTCCAACACTTTTTTTGTTATAATATATATACATGTATATCCCCCAAACTAACCGTTTTAAATTGAAAGAAATGGTTTCAAAAATAAGCCTAGATTGTACCAGAGAATATTTAGAACCTTATAGCTTCCAGGGCCCTAGGCCGGCCCTGCATGGACCCCGGTCTATTGGAACTTTGCGCTACGCGCACACTTTTTATTTCATATTTTTCAGATTTTTTTCCAATCTTACTCCCACACCCTGATTATAGTAAGTACATGATACAAGGATACATTAATTCGTCATAAAACAAGCAAGGCAAACTGCGATCCAAAACCATGATGATTATTACCTGAATCCTGAAGAAAAAAATGGCTCTGGAAAACTGAAAATGGCTCTGGTAAAATGAAAAATGGCTCTTGTGATTTTTTCAAAATGGCTCCCTAAAAATAAAAAGTAATTTCAACACTGTACTAGGGCGTGCCTTGTTTTTATAAAAAGAGATGTTAGAATTTAATTTAAGTTGGCAAAATCAGCTATATGGCAAGGGGATGCAAAGTTTTTCAACTGGTTCATTTGGCTACGTTGGTGCCTAGATATCAGGCTCCAAGGGCCAAAACTATATGTATAACTGATATTTTTTCTATGGGTACCATAGAGAGTTTGTGAGACCTCAGGTGAGCGTTGTGCCCCCCCGGGGCTCTTGTTTTTTTATGATGCTGTATGAAACCTCTTTCAGTATTTAAAATGGGCAGTACTATTAGACAGTTTTCTATATGCTTGCTATATCATGTATGGTCATAAGGTTAAAATCAATTTCAAAGTAAATACTCGCAAAAAAATGTAGTGTTAGTCATGATACATCAAAAGGTGTGTTCATGAAAGGCCTGTACTGTACATGATTGCAAATCTAAAGAAGAATGGATATTGGTGTACTGATCACACATCTGGTAGTTTTGTTGTATGATCAAGATGTACCGTAAGTTCGTGTTATAAGTCATCTGCAGTGGTATATTTTTGTGAAATTCACCTATTTGTAAAATTATTGTGTGCCCTGTAATTGTGTGATGTATATTTAACTCCTCTTCATTTCCAGTAATTTCAGCTAATCCCTTTCATACCAGTAATATTATGTATTAGTCATTTCTCTATTTCTCTTTTTTTCCCTTTAAATTTTTCATTACATGGTGTTTTAATTCTTGTTTTGTATTCCAGGTAGAAGATGAGATGATACAGTGCATCATCTGTGAAGACTGGTTCCATGGCCGGGTAAGTTCTTTTTTGGATGAACTAGTTTGACAACCTGTGAAAAACCATGGACATTTAGGCTGCAAATCACCTTTTGCCTCTTTGTAATTGGTGATCTGCGTCTCCGCGGATCACCATAGATTTCGTCAGAATCTTTCTTCTTCTTCTTCTTCTGGACATTTCTTGTGTTCACGATATCTCAATAATGCCATCGTCAATCATCTTGTAACTTAGCATAGTTATGTCACGTGTCAAGACCTCGCTACACAATTTTTGGCAGTGTGATCACATGCCCGTGACGTCATCTATGACGTCATTTACGAAAAAGTTAGAGTTAACCTACATTTGTAATATCTCGAACCGGCAGTCGAATAAAACAATGAACTTTGGCAGAGGTCAAGTTCAGGTTAAGGGTCAACTTTTGGTCCATACCACGTGCGCGTGCATCTCCACGGGTGTGTAGTGTACGGGCGCGTCAAAGTTTCAAAATGCTCCAAATGACTTTTTGTTAACAGTACTATATGTTTCAGGTCATTTGGAGCATTTTGGTAAGCGCGCGTTTTTTCGCGCGCACCCCCTTCCCTACGGAATAACATACTTTTTTCGATGATTTTGGATGTCTAACTAAATTCTACGTCATTTAGAACCTTTTCTCGTCCACCAGAACCCAAAATATCGCTTACACGCCCGAAAAACCTAAATGTGCGTGCATGCGCACGTAGTGAATGGCAGTATTTTTAAATCACTCATAACTCTTTAGAATTAACGGTGACCCCTACAATTTATTGCTTAGTCTGGTAGACTATGATGTGTAGATAACATTTCAGGCATCGCTTTCTATGCCAAATTGTTTTGACGTCATCTATGACGTCGCAAAGAAAAATCGTATTTCGCACATATCTCATGACTGGAGTCGAGTAAGATAACCAAATTTGGAACACAGTAACTTGAGGTCAAAGGTCATCACTGAAGCTAAATATAACCGTCCGCGCGTAGCGACGAGCGCGTACGCGCACATGGAATTTTGAATTAATCCTTGATAGAGAATTTTAGGTGATGAGGGACATATTTCATCATGCAGTAATACTTGATTTAGATCGCTTGTCACATTTTTTTTAGATTTAATGATCGGAGCAGTTACGCAGATCACCAATTCGTCTCAGTGACGAATTAAAGTCTAGTTTTTAGCTCACCTGAGCCAAAGGCTCAAGTGAGCTATTGCGATCGCTTTTTGTCCGTCGTGCGTCGTGCGTAAACTTTTACACACTTTCAGCTTCTTCTTCAAAATGCATGATTGGATTTGGCCAAAACTTGGCAGGAATAATCTTTAGGGGGTGGGGATTCAAGGGTCCTCAAGTGGTACACCTGGCCCACCTGGGGGCCCAGGGGCAGGGCCCTAAAGGGCCAAAAGTAGGTAGTTTTCAACCACTTCGTGTGTAGATACCTCTATATGTGCTGAATTAATGTTCCTCATGACAATGCCAGGGTGCCGCGTTTGGTCCTAAGGGGCAAAAGTTTGGGGTAGGCCTATGGGAATAATTCACATTCACATCAATGGATTTAGACCAAACTTGGTGGAATGATCCTCAGGGGGGGATAGAGGGTTCCTGGAATGGTACCCCCAGGGCCCATAAGGGCCCAAACTAGGTAATTTTCTAACCACAAGCCCATTTGTAACCAAACTTGGGTGGTAGATGCGTAACAGGGACCTCAATGTTTTTTGTTTTTTTTTTGGGGGGGGGGTGTCAAAGGTCACATATGTAGGTCAAAGGTCAAATGAGGTCAAATGATAGAATATACCTGCAAGTTTCGTCTTTGGTTGGTATTGGCCCATTTGTGACTAACTTGGATGGTAGATGCTACATGTATAGTGACCTTAATGTTAAATTGGGGTCAAGGTCACATAAGTAGGTCAAAGGTCAAATGTTAAAGGCAAGGTTCACCCTGATATAAACTTGGTTTTAATAAAAGCAGAACAATGAGAAAACATGTTGATAAAAGTTTGGTGAAAATTCACCAAAGAATAACAGATTTATGGAATTTTAAACTTTGAAATTTGTGACGTCACATACGAGCAGCTCCCCATATGTCATGTGATATAAATTCCATAAAAGTGACGTTTTCTTAGAAATTTGAAAATTATTTTACATGTGCACTCAACATATCAGCAGAAACATTATTTCATACATGCTTCTATGAAAAAGCCCCCATTCAAATATCATGAACCATTTTAAAAATCGTAATTTATGGAATTTATGTTACATGACACATGGGGAGCTGCTCGCATGTAACGTCACAAATTTAAAACATTGAAACCTCATAACTCTATTATTCTTTGGTGGATTTTCACCAAACTTTCATTACCATGTTTCTCTTATTGTTCTGCTTCGATTAAAACCAACTTGATGTCGGGGTGAACCTTGCCTTTAAGATACTGGGGCATGCCTTGTTTTTATAAAAACGGATGTAGAATTTAATTTAAATTGGCAAAATCAGCTATATGGCAAGGGGATGCAAAGTTTTCCAGGCTCCAAGGGCCAAAACTATATGAATAACTCATGTTTTTTCCATGGGTGCCATAGAGAGTTTGCGAGACCTCAGGTGAGCGTCGTGCCCCCCGGGGCTCTTGTTTCTTTCTAGTGTGTGTAATACTTAACTCTTAACATGTCTTTCAAGTATTTTAACCATTGCCACATTGAAAAACTTTTGGAGTGTCAACTTTAAATGATGTAAACTTCTTTACACTTGAAAAACACTATATAACATTGTAAAAGACCTATTTAAAACATTGTCAATCTTTGCTATCTGACAAATCTGACAGTGTTTGAATTGACAAATAAATACCCTAGAACACAAAATTTCAGACATTTATACTGTCACTTGTAAAATATGTACAGATAGAAATTGGCACATGAATAATTCTTGGCCAATGAAAATTCTGCAACACACTAGTCTATGTGGAAAACTGGAATGGTCTCTCAATGATTTTTTTAAAACTTTTTTAATGCACTTAATGATCATTTTGAACTATAATTTTTTTTCAGAGCCTCATTTTTAGACCTTATCAAAGACACTAGTAGCATGGGGAATCATGTAGCTCACATTTTTAAAAAAATGGAAATCTTATTATACGATGCCTTTAAGCAATGTAAATTCATCCTCTTCAAATTTATGAAATTTTGATATTTTGGATGATTCTCCCACATTTGTAAATCTGGTTAGGACATTGTGACAAGAGCCCCTAGTACATGTTGTAAATCACATTTGCTTTCATGTCTTTTTTCCCATTCATCTCAGCATCTGGGAGTTACCACAGTACCGGAGAACGATGACTACCAGGAGATGATCTGTCAAGCATGCATGCAGAGATGTGACTTCTTGTGGAACTATACAGTCCACAGTACAGGTAGGTTAGCCCACTACATCCCTGAAACTAGATCCCCTGTATGCTTAAAGTGACAGGTACCTGCTGGCCAAGATTCATTAAAAAACTAAAGAAGTTCGACTGCACGCAGTCGATGGGTATGCCTCTGCCCAGGGCGCCCACTATGTAGCAGCTAACAACCTAATTATATCAACAATTAGCACTCCTAACTGAAGTTATAGGTTTGGCACAAAGTTCATTGACCTTTGACCCTTGACCCTGACCTTTGACTCCTGTGACTTTACCAAAATATTTGTCTTTTGGTTTTGAGTCTAACTGCCAAATTACATCAACAGTGAGCACTCTTTACTGAACTTATAGGCAGAAAATGGCATTTTGGGACAAAGTTCATTGACCTTTGACCTTTGACCTTGATCTTTGACCCTGTGACTTCACCAAAATATTTGTCTTTTGATTTTGAACCTAACTGCCAAATTACAACAACAGTGAGCACTCCTTACTGAACTTATAGGCAGCAAATGGCATTTCAGGACAAATTTCATTGACCTTTGACCCTTGACCTTGAACTTTGACCCCTGTGACTCTACCAAAATATTTGTTTTTTGGTTTTGAACCTAACCACTAAATTACATCAACAGTGAGCACTCCTAACTGAAGTTGTAGGCAGAAAATGGCATTTTGGGACAAAGTTCATTGACCCTTGACCTTGACCTTTGACCCATGTGACTCTACCAAAATATTTGTTTTTTGTTTCTTAACCAACCACCAAATTATATCAACAGTGAGCACTCCTAACTGGAGTTATAGGCAGAAAATGGCATTTTGGGACAAAGTTCATTGACCCTTGACCTTGACCTTTGACCCATGTCACTCTACCAAAATATTTGTCTTTTGTTTCTTAACCAACCACCAAATTATATCAACAGTGAGCACTCCTAACTGGAGTTATAGGTAGAAAATGGCATTTTAGGACAAAGTTCATTAACCTTTGACCCTTGACGGATTTGTCCCAAAATCTAATCAATTCTCCCTATCGCATATAGCCGATATCAAGCGATATCACCTCGTGATACCGATATCTGATCGATCGCTCTTGGGATGTGTACTTCCGGTTCCGGTAAATCGTACAGTAAAACGCACAAAATATGTGATTTCGAACCTCATCAAATTCGTAATATCAATATCTTATACCCGAGCAAACATGGATTGACCTGATGAACAATTTTGGAGAATGTCTGTGTCACAATTAAAGGACTTTCTTAGTAGAAGAAATGTTCCTACGACCGGTAAACTAAGGAATGAACTCGAAACTCTCGCCAGGAAAGCCGCGAATGTTTACCCCTT
>JZLH01S0629398.1:0-13150 GCA_001188425.1 Eucidaris tribuloides | reverse complement strand
GTAAATATGTACAGATAGAAAATAGGCACATGAATAATTCTTGGCCAATGTAAAATTCTGCAACAGTCACTAGTCTTGTGTGTGAAAACTGGAATTGGTCGGCTTCCATGATTTTTTTTAAAAACTTTTTTACCATGACTTCCAATGATCATTTTGAACTATAATTTTTTTCCAGAGCCTCATTTTTAGACCTTATCAAAGACACCTAGTAGCATGGGCATATCATGTTCTTTTTTTCTAGCATCAGGTTTTAAAAATGGAAATCTTATTATACGACTGCTTTAAGGCAATTATAATCATCCTCGCTCAAATTATGACAATTTTGATATTTTGGATGATTCTCCCACATTTGGTAAATCTGGTCTTAGGACATTGTGACAAGAGCCCTAGTACATGTTGTAAATCACATTTGCTTTTCATGTCTAATTTCTCATTCATACTCAGCATACTGGGAGTTACCAACCAGTACGGAGAACGATGACTACCAGGAGATGAGATCTGTCAAGCAGCATGCAGAGTATGTGACTTCTTTGTGAACTATAACAGTCCACAGCTCAGAGCGGTAGGTTAGGCCCACTAGCATTCCTGAAACTAGATCCCTCTGTAATGCTTAAAGTGACAGGTACCTGCTGACAAGATTCATTAAAAAACTAGAAGTTCGACTGCACGCAGTCGTGATGGGTATGCCTCCTGCCCAGGGCCGCCCACTATGTAAGCTAGCTAACAATCCTAAATTTATATCAACAATTAGCACTCCTAACTGAGTTCATAAGGTTTGGCGACAAAGTTCATTTGACCTTTTGACCCTTGACCCTGACCTTTGACTCGCTGTGACTTTTATCAAAAATATTTGTCTTTTGGGTTTTGAGCTCTAAACTGCCAAATTACATCTCAACAGTGAGCAATCTTTACTGAAGCTTATAGCCAGAAAATGGCATTTTCTGCGGACAAAGATTCAAGTTCGACCTTTGACGTTGACGCTTGATCTTGGACCCTGTGACTTGCACCAAATATTTGTCTTTTATGATTTAGAACCTAACTGCCAATCACAGAACAACAGTGAGCACTCCTTACTGACTTATAGGCAGCAATTGGCATTCAGGACAAAATTTTTCATTGACCTTTGACCCTTGACCTTGAACTTTGACCCCTGTGACTCTACCAAAATATTGTTTTTTGCGTTTTGAACCTAACGCATCTAAATTACATATCAACAGTGAGCCCTAACTGAAGTTGTTAGGCAGAACATGGCATTTTGGGACAGTTCATTGACCCTTGACCTTGACCTTTGACCCATCGTGACTCTATCCAAATATTTGTTTTGTTTCCTTAACCAACACCAAATAACTACGTCAACAGTGAGCACTCGTAACTGGAGCTTATAGGCAGAAATGGCATTTAGGACAAAGTTCCATTAAGCCTTTGACCTTGATGGATTTGTCCGCAAAATCTCATCAATTCATCTTTGCCTAGTGGTCCATCCTTGGTCAAAGTATCCATTAAAATCCCTCCAAGCGGTATTTCAGTAAATCTTCTTCACGTAGTAAAGTGTGGACGTATGGATGGACAACCCGAAAACATAATGCCTCCGGCTCCCTTGGGGCGGAGGCATAAAAACAAGAGCTACAGATGTTACACCAAATAATAACTTAACCTGCAAAAAGTATCCTTGTCCCCAAACATGTAAAAAAGAGGCATTTTGAGGATCTTTTTCTGTCTACTTTGATTCTTCCTCACTGTCGATCAACAGTTATTCAATGGGAATGTGTTTTGCAATACATGCTGTATGCGTAAATGTTTTCAATATTCTAGTAATTAACCCGTTGACTACGGGAACCGGATGTGCCCTGCGTTTACTCTATGGGATTTTCAGAATCTCGGTGGCAATGGGTTAAGTGCTCATAAATGTAATATGCACAGGGTGCATGGTCAAGATATGCTGGAATGTGTCCTAATTTTTTTTTTCTCTGAAGGAACATATTCTTTGTTTCTGGACTAATGTACATGTACATGTAAGTTCATACTATTACACATTCTTAAATGTTTTTCTATGTGAACTAAGTGTGTTTCGACCCCCGAACCCCCCCCCCCCCTAAAAAAAAAAAAAAAAAAAACTAAAATCAAGAAAAATATAAATTTTGTATTCATTGTACAGTATGAATAAACAACACAAACTGTATTAATTAGATCCTATTCTGCTTTCTGTTGCTATTTTTCTTGTTGTAACAGAGACTAAACTCGTGCCAGAAGAGAAAGCAATTGAGGTGGATGTTACCTCACAGGAACCCAGTCACAGCACCGACAAACCAAAAGAAACTGGCGACTCTGCACATAACGAACGTTCCGATCAGAAATCTACATCTCAAGAAACTGCTGACAATGAGGTATGCTGAGTAAATGTATATGCCTGTGTTCACAAGGGAAGAATCTCTGAGACATGGTATTCGAAGCTGAGGTTTAAATGTTAAGATGCTTGTTTTGAAATTAATATTTTGAAGTAAAAAGTTTAATTTGAAAATTGTTGAAATTTTGCACATAAATTTACACCTAGGATTTTTTGTCACAATTTTATGCATTTGTTTTGGATCCATAGGTCAGAAATTAAAATGGACATGCAGTGACTTTTGATACAAACATCTGCTAATAATTATACACCAGCTTTAAAGTTTGAACCCAGTATCTCTGTTAAATCTTCTTGGGGAAATGGACCTATACCTCTTGGGGGAAAAACATACAGGCTTCCTTCCTCTCCCACTTTATTTTGCATATCAAAGAGAGGGGGTAATCCCCTTGATACATAATGATGACTGTGATGTACATTACTCTGGTGGAATAGATTGTAGTCAGTACGACAACATTTCAGTAACAACATGTACTTGATTTTGATATGAAATGTACCTGTAGTTAAATATTATCTGAGTGCTACAAACAAAGATCTGGAATGTAAAACAGGTGTTTTAGAAGTCACACAGGTGGACAGGATGTGAAATCAACATATTTGTTTACAGCATTCTTGATTTTGCTAAGAAAATTTACCTGTAGTTAAATATTAGCTAATGAGTGCTACAACAGGCACATAGAATGTGAAACAGGTGTTGTAGAAGTCACATAGGTGGACAGGATGTGAAATCAACATACTTGTTTACAATTTAGAATATTCTCGAGTTTGCTAAGAAAATTACATAGTCCACTAATTATATAATATGGGATGGCTTTGAGGTGGACACAAGAAAATATTGTACGACTTGTGACAAATATCGGACGAGTCGCAGACGAGTCCGATATTTTCATAACGAGTACAATATTTTCTGTGTCCACCGAAAATAAGCCATCCAATATTATCATTGTTATCTAAATCCACTAGAAATTATCACATTAGATATTTAACTGAATCCTCTCCAAATCCATCAATGGCGACCCACTGATTTCATTCTTCGTGAGACGTGTTATTCCTCTTGTCCATCAGAATTCACATCTTTATCTCAATTTAGTAAATTGAGCAAAACACGCACATTTTTTAAAACCTTTAGTTACTGTATATGTTATTAAAGTGGAAAACTAGATCAACTTGTTAGCCATACGCATCAGTCAGCTACAGACAAATACGAAGGTTCTCAGATGTGTATACAACATTTTGCTTCGTACGACATTTTTTGATGTACCCTCTCGTCTAACCGCAGCACGTATACGTGCATTCCTTTGCACGCAGGATACACGTTAATATCACGGCGCTTGAACCCCCCTATTTAGATAACAATAATTAATGAATTGTCACAAACAAAACTGTGGAATGTGAAAAAGGTGTTTTTAAAGCAATATTGGGTCTGAGGTGTCACCTGTGGTAAGATTTGATACACTAGTTACATTTTCATCTTGTGATTTTCATCTTGCGGTGTGATGGCCGAGTGGATAGAGCGTCCGCCTCACAATCGGACGGTCGTGGGTTCGAGCCCCGGCCGGGTCATACCAAAGTCTTTTTAAAAATGGTACCTTCTGCTTTATAGCCAGGCGCTCGGCATTCTAGAATAGAGAAGGGTAATAATAGCATTTATGTTATGCAGGGCCCGCTGGAAGATCAGTCTATTTGATTGAAGTGGCCTCCCTGGGTAAATAAAAAATATTATTATTATTATTATTATCTTCATATCATATCAAATGTTGTAATGTGACATTCAAGCTCATTTTGGGATTAAAGTACATGTAGTAAAACACCTACTTTATTGCATCATGTTACATTTGTTGGAAGTTTTTAAGTCAAGTACCACAAAATGGGTTTTTACTGGATATTGAACTGGAATGGGAGGACAGAGACATACCCGTCAAATGAGTAGCAGTTGAATTTCACCCAGTTTACTCCGTACTCACTGTAAACTCGACAAGAATTAAGATGTCAAACACTGAATTTGTTTTCTTTGCAACCTATTAACCTGTTAAAGACAATTTGATTTTCATGTAACATGCATTCCCCATAGACCCTAGCCCGAGATATTTTACACTAAGTCCTCAAAATGTTAAATCAAGATCCCAATCTTCTTTTGATTTGAAAGCCCTCCAGCTCTGCAGCTGAACCTAGAATATTGCCTCCTGGACCTTCGGGTGATGGGAAGCCACCGGACCATGGGGAAGACAGGAAAGAGAAACTTAAAAACCAGTCTGAGAAAGATGAACCTGCTGTGCCAAAGGAACAAGGAGAGGGTGATGCTAGTAGTTCTTCCCAAGAACACAGGGTGGAAGAAAATCCAATTATTGTTGCCAAATCTGATACAACATCAAAACCTGATGATTCTGACAAAACTGACAGCACCGCGTCATCATCTCAGACCACAAATCCCGACCATGCCACAACATCATCCGAAGCAACAAACTCTGAAAGTGCCATAACATCTGACACCAAAGACTCTTGGCAACACCTCAGCAACTCACCATGTTGCTGCAACATCCAAAGATGCTACTGACACTCCCACAAAAGGCAGCGACGTCATTCCGTCTCCTGAAAGTGAAACAAAACCGGATTCTGCAACAACGTCGGGCACAGTACAAATTCCAAAAGAAGAGGATGACAGAGCAACAAACACTACTGAATCAAAACAAGGACAGGGCAGTCTTTCCACAAGTGCAGCTGATTCAAGTGATATGGAGGATGTGACAAGATGTAGATTAAAGGAACTGAGTACCAGGAAAATCATCAAAGCGGATGGTGCCATCTTTTGGCCGATGAGTTGGAGGACAAAGCTATGTACATGCAAGGAATGCAAGGTAAAGTTGACAGGTTGATAGCCAGAGTTTGGGGATTTTCTTTTGATTGAATTAATAAATTTAGATAGATCCAGCAAGTAACAAGTGAAAGACCATTCTTTTTTACCGTTATCACTCTGACTCATCGTTACTGCAATGATAAGACAATTTTACCGTTTGCGTTCGTCAGTATCAAGTATGTAGCACATGTATGCAAATGAAGTACATTCCATTTCAAGTATATTTTATCAATATTTCCATAGAAAAGGAAAGATCAGCAGATTGTTTTGTAAATTCCTGCTGTTTTACATCGTTAGATAATACTTGGTACAGTTGTTCATTGGAAATACGCAATACAATACAATATGAATATTACTGTAGCGCTATACTATATTTGTCTCAAAGTGCTTGATTTGCACATAGGGCAACTCCTCTGTGCACTTTAGTACTTTAGTTCAACAAGAACAAGAGAGCCTTTCCACTTTAATGTATTCTTATATTTTTTTGTATTTTATATATATATATATTTAAATAGATTAGTGCAGGAATGTGAGTTTTGCAAAAGCCTGAATACAAGGCCTGGCAATTCTATTGTTGGGCCATATTTCAATCCTTTTTTTGTACAAACTAGCTTAATATAGGGATATTTCAGGCCCTCTCATAAATTCTAATTGGTTTCTCTGATCAGTGACATTTGGAGAAAGGACAAGTGAAATGAGTTTAATAACTTTACTTGTAGTTATTTTAATTTTTCAATTTTTCAATTTCAATTCCAAATTATTAAATCATTCCATCACCAATAAAACAATACAAAGTTTTGAAACTTACACAACGATACAATTCAATAATCAATTTGCAGATGATAATAAAAATAAAAAAGAGAACTTGAATAATATCTTGCGGCTTTGTGAAGATAAGTCCCCTGTAAAAGATACAATAATGCAAAGATAAAGTGTAACAAGAAACAAACAGAACATTACAAAAAGAGACAAAATTACAATGTATAAGAAGATTAGATTAAGTTGAATAATTATGCATAATTAGATAAAAGATATTTTTTTAGGGATCTCTAAAATAATAAAGAAAGACTATTTAAACAACAAATGTCCTTTGGAATTGTCAACCAAACTGATGAAAAATGGTGACGTATGGATCTTTAGTTTGAGCATACTTTGTTATTGGTTCACTAGTTCCTTCTGATATGTGTTGTTCCCAGGCAATGTATGACAGGTTAGACTTGGGATTCATACTGGATGAGGGAGACTCTGTTGGCGCCTACGAGGAGCGCGGCAAGATCAAGCGCAGAGGGACGCAGTACGAGCAGGGGATGGAAGCATTGTCACAGATGAATCGCGTGCAGCAGGTGGAAATGATGCACGGTAAGGGCTTGATTCTATTTTTCATCTTCTATAACCTCAGAGTAAACAATATGTGGAATTCCATTAAAGGTAGTCACACTCATTTTCAAGATGGGTCAAAATGGCATGAACTCTTCTCAAACATAGCATGAAGTTAGAAGAATATAGTTACAGTACATTTGTGAGAAATATCAGGATATCACACCACTTATTTTACAAAAATCAAATAAATTGTAACCTCTTGTTACCTTTCGATCAACGGAAAGTTAACCAGCATTGCACCGTACTTGAATTAAAGCATAGGGATGATGCAGTTAGAAAATTATTTTGACAGCCGTGATTTCTCTCATCAGTGGCATACTTTTGACAAAAGGCGATGGCTGAGGTATGTTCTGTTATAACTTGTCTGCTTAACTCATATTGGACCTATATCTTGATGATTCCAATTCTGTGAGCTTGTAAATTATGTTTACTACCTGTAATATATAAGTGAGTTTTCAGAAAAATTAGAATGGAGTTCACAAGTTTATGTTATTGCTGAGATTGTGTTGGATAAATTTGTCTGGTGAATTTCATTATGTTTTATTTCTTTTCCGTAACCTCAACCCTGTTTTCAGGCTATCAGAATATGAAGTCTGCCTTGAGTGATTTCCTGAAGTCATTTGCAGATGAAGGGAAGGTAAGAGCAGGAGAAAACACAGTTTACCCTGAACCCTCTCAGTATCAATGCCACAAAACTCTACAGTATGCATTTGAAATTCTGAGAGTGAAACTGAAAGGGTTAAACCCATAATTCAATAATGTTTCAAGTTTCAAATAATCTGGGATACATAATCCTCCTTGCTATAATTGTGTATGATAAGGTCAAAAAATGAAGCCTAGAAAATTGTACTTCAAAACAATCATTTTGTGCATAAAAAATGAAAATCTATGAGTACTCAGTTTTGCCATGTCTATCTCCCCTGTAAGACTGCTGTGTAACAAATTAGAGTTGGCTTGATGCTCATGAGATTTAGGTGTGATGTTTATCCATACATTGCCAGTGGCAGTAGTAGAAGTAGTAGTAGTAGTAGTAGCATTAATAGTACTAGTGGTGGTAGAATTGGTAGTGGTAGTAGTAGCAGTAGTAGTAATAGTAATAGTAATAGTAGTAGTCTCAGTATCATTAAAGTGATAGGCTAACATTGTGGAGCTTCAATATAAAAAAATTGTCAAACTTTGATATCTGAGCTACATAGTAGTGTTCATATGGACAAATAAACACCCTAGAATACAAAAGTTTGGAAACTTACACTACCAATGGCAAGTTATGCATGAATAAACAATTAAAACTCGGGACGAGTTTAAATAACGTAGGTGTACACACAGTAAGTCTGTGGGAGGAAAAGTGCAAGTGAATCTGGTCAACTTACGATTTTCACTTTTTTAAAGCGCTAAATAATCATTTTGAAATACAATTTTTCCAGGGCTTTATTTTTAGACCTCATCAAAGACACTGGTAGCATGGGGAATCATGTGACTCAGATTTTTTTGACTGTGGTAAATGTTAGCCAATACCTTTAATCTTTTTCTGTGTCTGTTGCTACTACTACTTCTCGTCTCCTCCTCCTCCTCCTCCTCCTCCTCTTCTTCTTGCTAATTGTAGGTAGTGACTGCTACCGACATACAGGAGTTCTACGACACCCTCAACAGGAAAAGACAGAGAGTTGGCTCCGCAGGAACAGTGCAGTACCTATGCCGATAGGAGGAATGGAAACCCATTTTGCAGCCCTTGTTTGTGTTTTCTTTTTGTTTTACATCCATTTTTCAGAGATGAATATAGACTCATTTATAACAACATCTTACACCTTTCTACAAGAAGTTGACATGGGTCTATTGGTACTGATTGGTTGAGTAAAGCCATAAATAATCCACGGCACATCACATGAAACAACAACTCAGAGAAGTACGAAATAAATATAGTATTTAAAAAGTCACATTCTTTGAAAAATAAGAAGGGAAGGATAACATATGTAATTTTAGTTTTATGTCTAAAATGGTGGTTGTTTTCTTTAGGCAAAATGTTCTATTGTGTCATATATATTTGTAAATGAACAGCAAAAAGTGAACACTTAACCATTTTCTTCATAAATTAGCTGCTTGTGAGCCATGTAATTTCAGAAAATATTCTTTAATGGTAATCTTGTCAAATTGTAGGAAGCACACATCCTACTTTCCATAGTTCTGGGCTTTCATTGAATTTTTTTTTATCAACTAATACTTCTGATAGATAACCATTGGGTTAAAAAAAAATTAAAATGAGGAACAGGGTAACAATTTCTAATTTTGATTTCATGTAAAAGAAAAGATTGTAGGTGTGGTGTGGCGAGTACTATCATCATTAGTGTCAATTTCTTGCCCACAAACACAATTGGTGGTATTTAATTTGTCTTGAATAACGCTAGTTTGATGTGGTAAATCATATATATTCTGAAAAACAAATCATTGATTTTCAGGGCATTGGTGCCAGTGTTATTAGCATGTTCTAGTCTGAAGACCCATATTCACAAGTGTATTATATTAATTTGCGAGTAGACAATTAAGGCTGTATTAATTGTTAAGTTTTAACTGGATTGATAAAAACAAAACTGTGTTCAGAATGTTCATGATCAAGAACGATACAGCCTGAAAATGGAAGCTCTTCATAAAGTAAAGTTGTGTGCATGATTGACTTATTCATCCAAGTTAAAGTCACATTTGTTTCTGATAGAAAAAGTGCCCACAATTATGTATACATATGAACAACATATAAATATTTAAACAGCATATCTAAGATAAAATATCATTTGAGAATATGGGCCAAACAGTTTATTGTATATTTTTAACAGTCATCTTTGTTTGTTTGTTGTTCTTTTTCATAGAGATGTATTTACTCTTGCATGAAAAATAAGTACAGGCAAACCCTGTTATATAGAGGAAGTCGGGACCCACATAGCTGATTGTTTGCTGTGAAGGTACATGATAAAAACACACAATAATATATGTACATGGGACTACATGTAAAGCAACATATTTCTACTGCAGTAATGTTTGTATGGATTTGCTGACATATCAAACTGAATTGACTGATTAAATGTCACTAAAATGTCTGTTGTTGTAGATTTTGTTTTGAATCTTCTCAGCTCAGAGACAGGAAATCGCAATAGGATGTGCTATCGCTTGCATTGTGTTTCCCTCACTAGCTTACATGAGCAGAAGTGCGTGCTCACTCTAATGGGGTCAATTTCCCATGTTTTTCTCTATTTTAAGGATGTAAGTTTACCTCACCTTTTCCAAAATTTTGCTACAGCCAATCTCGTTATATGAGAAGCATGATACACAAAGGTGTTTGGAAGAAAACTTGGGACCCAAGAAAATGTCCTCGTATTAAGTGGGTCCTCACTTTATCTGTGCTCATTATTACAGGGTTTGTCTGTGCTGTGTATTCAAAATTGTACTTTATACAACAGAAGAAATCTTGAAGCAGATTATGGGCAGTGGTTTTTGTAACCATTAGCTTTCAAGGATAAAATCCATCTTAAACATCACCTGAAATGGCATAAAATGTCTATTAGCATCTACTCTCACCAAGTGTTGTAAAATATACAGAGATACAGTTCATATTTATTAATGTTGAATGTTGTCACATCAAACATTCTTTCTAAATTCATATCAACTCAACTGAAATAGAAGTTAATCAAACTTTCTTTTATATATGTTGCAGGACTGATTATGTATACTTCTACTTGTTTATTGGAAAAGAATGACATCATTTGTTATGCAAAAAAAAAAATCATGCAAATATAAAGTTTTAGTTTTGACTTACTGTTTACATGCTGTAAGTTTGTATTCTTGAAAGTATTTATCAGGAAAGAAAAGTTTGACTTTTAAAATCAGAATAAAGCAGAGAGACTATCTT
Source organism: Eucidaris tribuloides (assembly GCA_001188425.1). NCBI lineage: Eukaryota > Metazoa > Echinodermata > Echinoidea > Cidaroida > Cidaridae > Eucidaris > Eucidaris tribuloides. The sequence continues at coordinate 2,620 of JZLH01S0629398.1, read as the reverse complement.
TATTTTTAGATCTTAGATCTACATTCAGTGTTAACAGTGAAGGTCATTTTCTTGCACACTTGCACTTAAAGTTAATGCTACCATGTTAAACAAATATTTGTTTTCACATTTGTTGAAATCCAGTGTTACTTCACACATTATTCTCATGTTTTTGATGTATTTATATCATTTGTGTTTAAAGAATTGATTGCATGGTGTAGTCAGATCAGTGGCGTATCTAGGACAAACTGTACGCGGGGCAAGTGCTGAAATCGTGCCCCTTCCAACTTCTGATGCCTGTGCCCTGGTGCAGCATTACTTTATCAATGACAAACATGTATAGCTGGTTTTGCACTGGGAATGGAGTGAAGTTGGCCAGAAAACACTGCATATGTAATGAAATCATATTGAATTGCTTCTTTCATGTTAGTGCATATCAAACCATGTTGTTATCTATCACAAATGCATACCTGCCAACCAGTATGACTTTTCCAGGGCAGTTCTTTCCTTATTACAGTTACTAGGGGGTGCCTTCAACAACAAAAACGTAGATTATAATAAGAATAGAACATGAATGACCAAAATAAATTAAACCAAATGCCTTGGTTACTACAGTGATATTAATATAATGCCCAAATTGTAATGGAAATGACGTGTTTACATTCACTGGTGAGTGACGGAACAAAAGATATGTTTTATTCATGTTTTTTTCTCTTAAGAAAACCTTTGTTAAGCTGTTTCAAATATTTTTCTCATTCGCTCCCTAATTTCATTTTTTTTTTATTTAACCTTTTTATTGTTTACTGTACCGTCTAATAACTGTAATAAGACCAGAACTGCCCTGGAAAAAAATCATACTGGTATTTACCGTATAGCTTTTCAAATGGTTGTTTTGGAATGATTTCATCACAAGACACGTAAATGTGCTTGCACATACCTTATAACCGATTGTAGATTGGGGGGGGGGGAGGGGGTTGGCACTTCGCTCTCCTCATTGGTAGGTCTGAAAGTGGAAAAGCACCATCATGGGGTCATTGGAAATATGATCAACAAAAGAGCGTCCTTGTGAATACAAATGAAAAGATTGTGGTGCTCTAAATAGGATTGTTGAAGTGAGGCATTGAATGGGTTTTATGGTGAAATTTTAGGTTGCTTTTGACCTATCGGCACACATACCTACCGTTACATATAATCAGTGCCCCCCCTCCCTCCCATCATTGTAATGAGCATATGTGCTTATAACAAAGAAGTAACTTTGTTTTTTTTTGCTTATTGTTTGACTTTCACTCATCCATCGACGCGAGCGGATTTGCCAAGGGGGTGTTCATCGCACGCAACATCCAGTCTACTTTTTTTTTCCCCGGTCATGCCAGCCACCTGACTTCCGCTTATGCGGGGGGGGGGGGGGGGGGGGGGGGGGTGGTATAATGGAACCCCCCCAAAATGTTTAACCCAATCCAACCCAAAATTTTTCTATCGGTCACATACACCGCAATAAGCGCCCTACACAGCAAAGATTGCTATCGCCTAAAAAAAAATCAACATCTATTTTTTTGTTTATTCATGTTATTTACATTTCAACATCCCTTTGACAAATATCAATGAATTTCTGGAAAAGGGGATTTGGGTGTTAGCAATAGGCATGGAAACATCCCCAAACACCCCCCCCCGAACAATTTCTGTTTTAATCTCTTTATGTGACGTTAAGTTAAACTGGTTCACGTCAGCTAATGAGATACAATGAAGATTGCAACAAAATTTTCATAAGGCGATATCCATACAAACATTTTTACTAGTTCCTATTGAAAAAGAAAAGGACAATTAACATTCATTTCTAATTCCTTCCCAGGTTCATCTGAAAATACTTTTACAGATGTTTCTTAAATGGCACTTCCCAATTCAAAAATAGACTCTCAACAAATACGATTATAATCCACAGTGTAAAACAATAAAATTCATTTTCCATGATTCTTGATGAATTGTCAGATCACACTGTACATTGTCCTCTTAACTGATCAACTAAAATATGATTCTTCGTGTATAATCCATAAGTATTAGGATGGTGCTAATTCTAATTCATCAGCTAATAAATATTGACCAATTACTCATTTTTTAACGCCTTTACGTCCACGCGAACCGCCCGATTAACGCCCTCCAATGACCTAGACCATGTACCCGTAGTTCACTGAAACGCCCAAACGCCCATCTTATTACTCCCTGAACGTCAAGAAACCGCCCGTCCGTAAAATACGCTCTAGTATCTATTGTACGCCAGTCTTTTGTGCACCATTGAGGGCAATATTGCTGTACCTTCCAGGGAACCATGAGCCACTTTCTACAGAGTCTTCAGTGGCTAAAGGGTTAACCAAGATGGCAAATTATTTTGAGCCATAATCTAGAAGTATGAGTTTTAAAGGGTAAAAATCTGAATATGACACTTAGTGGAATGAACCTCCTTAAAATGAATACATGTACACACTTCCAAAAAAGTAACGCAAAGCTTCTTGTGCCTCTTGCTCATGCTCACCATTTAAATCGCTGATTGACCACAATTGTTCACTTTTTCTCACCAGTATTGCAAGGTTATCAAATTCCAAACAACTTCGCTGGTGAAGATTCATGTCTTAAGTTCCATCATACA
>JZLH01S0629396.1:17468-28144 GCA_001188425.1 Eucidaris tribuloides | reverse complement strand
AATTCGATAACAACAATTTTCACTTATTACCAGAGACATTTTCCTAGTATAACATTTTAAGCAACAACCCCATGGGGTAAGGTGTGCAATTTTCTTGCGCAAACACACAGACACACGCACACACACACACACATACACACACACATATCACACACACACACACACACACACACACACACGCAACAGCACACACATACATACACACAACACACACATACGCGCGCACGCACGCACACACACACACACACACACACACACACACACACACATACAAACACACCAAGATACATGAAGCACAATCAAGTATAAGCATGATAAGCCCATATGGATAAAAATGAGAATTACACTTATTTTTAATTCGCTACCAACACGCAAAACATTCGCAGAGAAAGGGCCTCACTTATGGCCGACCAATGGAAATGTAGGTGACTTACCGCTTCCGTCCTATTGACGAATAAAACGTTCGCATTGCAACTTCAGAGCGTACGCGCTGCGCATGGCTTGTACGCTTGGCATACGTCGAAAATTGTATGCATGCTTAAAATTTTTCAGCGTACTGAACGAACAACAACGTTAAAAAAAATAGTGCGTCTCAGCCGATTCGATGTAGGACTGAAAGATACAAACAAATTCCTATACCCTTCCTCATAACCTTGTTAAATTATGGTAATCAGTATGTCGAAACTGAGACACATCATTTCAATTGAATTGAATTTTTTCTGTACATTGTTACTCTTGCGTAACGTTATAATATGCATTTTTTGTATTTTTATATACACACCAATGCAAGCAACTTTAACATCTATTGGGCTGTGCAATACCCAAATTTGGATCTTCGAGTTGAGTTTATCACAATTCCGAATATTATTAATATTGATAGTAATTCTAGTAATGATTCAGGTAATATGATTTTTTTTTGTATACATTAATGGATACTGGAATATAATTTATATAAATCACCCCTTTTGAATTCAGTGCGCACACTTTTTGCCATGTTTATTTTAATAACTTTCAGTTTGACAAATTTAGCCTTATACACACTTCTCTCAATTTAACTAATAGATGTTCCGATGATGGATAAGCTCAACTCAAGGATTTTTCCGTCTATGTAACTGGGTTGGTGATTTAAATCAATGGCAATTTGAATCACAAATTTTTTTTCTTTTCTTTTTACCTTTCAGTTTGTTTAAAGATCAGTGATTTGAATCAATACGATAGATAGATTTATTGATTTCAATCACGTTTTAAATCATGAACTGGATTTTGATTTATATCACCCCTTTCAAAAATATTAATAATAATATCAAAAATCACCAACCCAGTTATGTAGTAGTATTAATAATAATGATAAAATACAGGAAAGTATATATATTTCAATAAGTAGCCAATAACTTAATGATATCATCTCTCTCTTTGTCCAATTGTTTCTGTATATTATTTTCATATTTGTGTTTTAGCGGTATGAATATGAATATGTATTTCTTAATAATAATATTTAAAGTTTCATACTTCTCTGTTCAGGTATTGTAATGTATGATTATATTTAATTTATGTATTGTGTATTATGCTCGTACATTCTTTTTTACGTATGTTGCACTCATTGCCATTTTTATGTTGTATATATTGTAAATTCATTGCAATTCAGCCTTTGGGCTGCAACGATGATTTCAATAAACACCATTATATATATATATATATCAAAACGACTCAAAAACGACATCAAAACGATTCCCGAACGAACGTTAGCGTATGCCAACGAATGTCAAAATGTCCCATACGCAATGTATCGCAATACCAATTCGTCATAGTGTGACGGCGCCTTAGGGCATAGTCACACCTTGACGATTTAGCCAACGTATGCCGACGTATGAAAAATTTGGCGAATACGTCGTCATACGTTGAATAAGTTATGGGTAAGTTTTGTGTAAGTTATGTGCACGCTGAAGCACGCTGGGCACACTTCGACGATTTAGCCAGCGTATGCCGACGTATGAAAAATTGTGCGAATACGTTGTCATACGTTGAATAAGTTATGAGTAAGTTCTGTAGAAATTTGATAAGTTTGTGTGACGCCTGAAGTCAGCCGGTTTACGTTTAGTAGACGAGTTCCGCGTCGAAAAATTGTTGTGCAGAGCAGCAAAATTTTTCGACGTATGCAAGCGTAATGATCTACGTCCCCATACGGGCATCTTGTAGGTAAGTTTGCTGTCGTTTACATCGTCACACGCGGTTATTGTAAGTTGCTATAAGTCGAAATCGTCACGATAATGTCTAGGCGAGGGTTCTCTATTTTTTTTTCTACAGCATGACGGAGATGTTTGTAGAGGTGGTAGTTTGTATGCGAAGCTCTAGTGCGGTTAGTGTTTATCGTGGACGTAGCTCTTTATATTTCATTTATACTAATTTATCATCATTTTATTTTATTTATTTATCATTTATTATTTTTATTTATTTTATTTTATTTTTATTATTATTTAATTTTATTTTTTTATTTATTTTATCTTTTATTCTAGTATTTATTTATTTATTTTATTATTTATTTTATTTTTTATTTTTTTTTAGTTTATTTATTTATTCCAATTGACAACCAAAGAGTTACAAGTTGGCAATTAAACCTATTGGTACGAATAAAATACAAGTAATTACCCTAGTTGGTATAATTATGATAATTACACAGGTTTGGAAGTGACAGGAATAGAAAATTGAAAATAGAAATTCAAAAGGAAAGGTTTCAGCGAAAAAAAAACATAAGTTGGAAATAAAGGAGGTGTTAAGAAATAAGTTTAACAGAGCGTAACAAATCTCTAAGGTATGATTAAATATAGTAAATTATTTTAAAGGCATGAGTCAAAACAATTCTTTTGTGAAACTTTAGCAACTATATAAATCGACAGTAATAATTCTACATTTTTACAATTACCTTCAAGACAAGGGGATGGTTTCGGTGAAATTAATATGGTGGATCACACACAACAGAGAGAGAGAGATGTAGGAGAGGAGAGAGAAAAACGAATCCAGTACTAAAACACACACACCATAACACAACACACGCATAACAAAACTCACATAACAGCACACCACACACAACAACAGCAAACAAAATACCACGGAAATAACCCTAAAAAACACAACAAACACGTACAAACAAAACAACACAAAACATACGAACAACACCACTCAAAAACACCAAAAAAACAAACACAAGAGAAACATTGCAAAATAATGGGCAAGGAATATTATACCAAAAAGACAGGAGAGAATTGGAAGACAATTGGATTGAGGGGAAGGGGAAAAAAAGGGGAGGAAGGAAAAATAAGAGGAGAGGTGGGAAGACAGAAATAAGTGTACGTGGCGAGGAGGGAGGGATAAAGAAAAAAGTAAACAGAAGAGAGGGAATTACAATATTGCCTTTTTTTATATATAATGGTGAAATAATGTGACGTAAATTCATTTAAAGCAACGCATGATTAATTATTTTTATTGCACATTATTTATTATGGACAATTTGGATTTATGCTGTGCAAGAAAGGAACGTGATCCAAAGCTATCATTCAGTCTTTGTATGAACCATCAGTTAAAAGAATCAAATTCAGAATTGGAATTAATTCATTGTTTTATCGTTACAGAATTGCTGTCCAAGATAGTAATGACAACAAATGGTAGAGAAACGAAAGTTGGAAAAGAGCAGGCGTGAGGGAGAATGAAAAATGGAAATTGGAGTAACTTTTTAAAAGAGTATTAGTGGAAAGATACCGTACAAACTATTGCACTGATTGTAATTATAAAACACACGGGATAAAAACTATTTTTTCTATTAGTTTTACATTTAGGAAGACACAGGAGTTGTGCTTTCTCAGATTATATGTTGATTTCTTTTGGGTTGGCGAGGAGAAATTTTAGTTTGTGATCGGAGTTTTGTGATTACTTAATGGTGTCAAGTGATCTCGGCAATCGTACGCAACGTATGGTAGTAGAGTATCGTTGGGCATAAGTTGTGAACGTCGGCAACACGACAAGCATTCGTTGGCATAAGTTATCTATAACTTATCGAAACGTTCCATATAATTTATACGTTACGTGTAGGTCCAACTCGTTATGAGCACGATACGTATACGTCCAAAAGTGCAAATCGGAAAAAAATCAAAGTTCAGCGTATGCCAGCGTTTTACCCCTAATTTGGTACGTCAGGCATACGTTGGCTAAGACAAGGCAGTGTCACAAACATTGCACTTACTTTCAGATGATGAACTTAGAGTTTGTATTTCGTAAAGTCCGCTTGTTGTCCAAGACACTACAGTGGGGAAGAAGATAAAACAATATTAATGAAAGAAAACTGGGTTATACGAGTATAGGAATGTTGTTTAAGTATATTTCTGATATGACTGCAACATGTGTGTGAGATCGAAAAAAAAAATCATCCTGTGCAACATGGTTACTTCATTTTGAAATCTCAGAGATCCTTTCTAATAATTAATTCGATTTTGGTTTTACGAATACCAGGAAAAGTCATGTTTAACATTATTACCAAAGGAAAGTTGCAATTAGTATAATTCCAAGGCTCTTAGATATCAAAATGATTTTTTTTCTACGTGAAAGTGCTTAAAGTCTCCCTGGAACTATTTATAATGAACACAACATGTTAATGGGTTAATCATTGGGGACATTTAACTGCTTATTCCACCACACGTTTACAGACACCATTAGTTGTCAAGACTGGAATTCAGGGGCCCGTTGCATAAAACTTATAGTAAACGTTTTATGCAACGGGCCCCTTACCAAAGAAAGCCAATGGTTATTTAAACGAATAATTTTCCATCGGAAAATTACGGTATAACTACGCTAGCGAGAGTTTTTTCCACTTTTTTTTTTATAATTATAGGCCTAGATGTTATCAATTTACACTAAACTTATGGCCCGTATTCTTAAGTCGGGTTTAAATACCTTGGCCCGTATTCTGAAGTCGGGTTTAAATACCTTCAGTCTAAATTTAGACTCGAGTTTAGTTAAACCACAGTTAAACCCGAACTCCGAATATGCTAATCCATCTTGATTTGTTGTAATTTAAGGTACTAGGTAACTTGTTTAATTAATTGTAGTGTCATTTATTTGATATAGGCACCTACATGTATTTTGTTATTTTTGTTTGGGCCCCAGCCAGCAAGCATCGCTTTATTCGGGGTACCCTGATCTGATATTGATTTGTATTCCTTGTAAATGTATGAATTTGTCATTTCTTTTTTTTAAAGATTGGGTTAGGGATTTGCAAGTCCATTACTTCCCTTCATTATCAATACCAAACGTTAGTTTAGTACTTACAAATGGTGTGTTGAAAGTCTGAGATCCATACGTCATGAATTTGTTGTTTTATGAGAAAAACTAATAACGACATGTCACCAGAATGTTGTTCTTTCTGTGAGTTTCAATTTTGCTCAAAATGCGAATTGCGGTTACTGTGCACCGTAGCAAGACGAGCTGAGCGCTCTGATTGGTCAATCGGCTTTCCCCTGCGCGACCTTTGGCTAACGGCTGATCGGACCATTTTGGAACGGCACGTGCACGTTTGACGTCGCGGATTTTTTAAAATTTGCTCCTGAGCAAATGGAAAAAGGATGAAGTTTAACCGTCCAGATTTTAACCAAAACTCAATATTTTACCCCAAGTCTCTATGAGAGGTGTTTATTTATATTAATCTTCACATTGGATATGATTTCAGCTGATTTGATTCATATAGATGTTTTTTGACGTACAAATCAATAACCCAATCTTTAATGGTCAAATAAATTGAAAATTGAAAATTGAAAATTACTCCATTTCTGTTTCTGAAAGTCGGGTTTAGTTAGACCGAGGTTTGAATTTTGCTATCGATTGTGATCGATAGCAGCTAGATGCATATTAGTTGTTTCTTCAATTGTTTTGTAGTAAAATTATGAAAATATTGCCTGACTCTCACTATTTTATATAACTGAATTGTCCTAACAATATTAAATGAATAACAACATAACAGAATGTAATTTGCTTTTGTAAATCAAAATTAGGTAAGTCCTCATAACGTTTACGAAAGATGATTGTCTTGAATTAAGAATATTTTTCCAAACAGGCAGCGCGCATACGTACGCGCACAAAATATCCGGATTCCGTCGTGTGCAAATCAGCCTGAGCAGGCGCTCAAGAAAACTGTAGCAAGAAAGGTTAGAAATTCCGTATAAACTATAAAATCCAGACACCTGTCTTATTAAATAAGGAAGACTAGGAGAAGAAGCAAGACGCCTCAATATTTACCCGGGGGTGGTCGCTCTCCACACGGCCTGCTACGCACCCGCGTCCAGAAAAAGCGTCGTAAAGGGTCCCTTTTCCAGCACTCGGGCGTCGTCGACGTCTTTTGGAAAAAGGGTAGCTTTTTCAGTACCGTTCGCTGGCAATCGCCACTTAGGGTAGCCTTTTCTAACATGTCACGCCATTTAGGGATACTAATTTGGTTATGTAGATTACGCCATTTAGGGGTGCAAATTTTGTGTGGATGTAATAACATCTCCAACATGAACATTTAATAATTAGGAGAATTTTATGAATTGTTAAGTGAACCTCTTCGGGTTGCGCAATGTACAATAATGTTATAGATGAGAAGGACACTTGGGTGGGGAATCAAATTAGTTGATTTTACTGTTTACGCCACTTAGGGTATCAAATTAGTGGATTCCCTGTTCACGCCACTTAGAGTATCAGAATAAGTGGATTTCCTGGGAGTCACGCCACTTAGGGTAGCTTTTCTGATGTGTTACGCCATTTAGGGTTGCAAATTTGGTTATACAGGTTACGCCGTTTAGGGTGCATTTCTGAGGTTGTTGGACACGGGTGGGAGACAGGCCGTGTGGAGAGCGACCCCCCCCCCCCCCGGGAATATTTCTTTCCGATCACAGGGCCAGGGTGAGTTGAACGTCCTTTCATATAATTACGATATTTGTGCCATTAGGCCTATAGCGCTAGCCTCGCGGTGCGGGTGAGAGTGTCAGTGTGTTATAACTACTAGTGGACGACGTGTGCAGTAGGCAATAATGGGAAAGTGTTGAGATTTGTACCCAATTTAACACGCAAAGATTTTATTTTACGTACTGGTTTGTTGGTTGAGATTGTACTTTGAACCTTCATTATCAATATGATTTGAATAAATTTGAGTAATTTTGTCTATATAGTAGTGGCGGTAGCCGGTAAGTGCACTTTCGCATGGGCTTTCGCACGGGTTTTCGCACCGGTGCAGCTCAGTAACAGTGTAGTAGGCCGACGAACGTATTTCATCCTGGGTTGATACGGCAAGCTACGTATCATGCATGCCAAAATGCGACGCGCAGTGTGATTTTTTTTTTTAGACGGCCCGTGTGCAATAACAGTTGCATTTAAACGTCTTAAAAGTCGCCATGTAGGCACAATTGTCATTTTGAAAGTGGGTTAAACCAGACTTAAACTAGGTGTACACCCATTCTAAAATATACATGCAATTTAAACCCGACTTAGACTCGAGTCTAACTTAAACCAGAGTTCAGAAACACAATGAGTGATTTCAAGTTTTGGAATAGTGTTCGTGTTAGTGTTATCTTAACAATAACACGAGCGTTAATCCGAAACTTGAAATTGATCCGTGTTAGCGAGTTGGCCCCGAAATAATGACGCACTTCCGGAAGTTGGTGTTGTAGATAGTGTTAAAAAATCGTCTGCTGAACCGAGCTGGGTTGCTGGTGTATAACGATTTACATGTGTTTGTCCCATTCACTAACACTAGACCCTACGGATTAAGAAAATCACCATTTCAAGTTCGTTGTTAGTGTTAGTGTTATTTCTGTCTCGGCTTACCTCGCTGGGTCGCGCAGTTGTACGTGTAAATGGCAGCGCGATGCCGTGCGGTAAGCGGCAAGAAAAAATTACAATATTTTAGATTGTGAAAGAACTAAAACATAATGAAATAAGTCAAATACATGAAATTAAGAGGGAAGTGCATGCCTATCCGACTGTGTTACATTTGTAGTACGATTGTTTAAATTTAAAAAAGAAATTACAACATTTCTTCAGGTTTTCCGTGGTTTTCATGTTCGCCGAACTAGGGATGTGACGTCACGCTCGAGTTAACACTCGTGTTATGCTATCGATTACAGAATCGATAGTGGCTGTTAATCCGAGTCGCAGTGTTGGAGTTCGGTTTAACGGCTCTTGACGTCTACTAACACTAACAATAACACTAATCCAAAACTTGAAATCACCCAATGTTAAGAATTCGGATAGTTAGACTCGACATCGGATATTTAAACTACAATTAGACTCGGGTTTAAATTTAAACTTGACTTCAGAATACGGGCCACAAAGTGGGCAATATTAATGGGCAAGAGGCTTATTGCATAAACCTTTAACAGAAGAAATTTATGTGGTAACGCTGGTTAGCGTGATTTTACGTACCACGCATTCTCCCATGGGGGGGGGGGGCGGAATCGGTTAACAGGAGGTGTTTTCCCCGTTAACATTTTATGTAACAGGCCGAAGGACTTTAGAAGCGAAAGATGATACCCATCAGATTTCGCAATCAGATATACGGAAATATGATAATTTATGTTCTTGAAATGACACATTCTTAGCTGATATCAATAGAAACATGAATAATACCGTTATACACTGAGTACACGTTGTGTTCTATTCCTCCACATATCGTAGTCTCATTGCCAGGACACTTCTTGTCACAGTATACGTCAGGCTGAATATAATAACCTTTGGGTATGGAGTCAAGACAAGAGCAGTGTTGGTCTGCCAGGAAGACTAGTGCCATGTTGTCATTTGAACAGATTTGTACGCAAAGATCAACCGTCATATTTGGGTCATGACGATAGGTGGAAGCAATACGACCATTGGTGTTATAACATCCCACGTAGCCAGGTGTCACTAAAATATGAGAACAATGAAGAGTTTCATAGCAAAAGCCAATATATCCATTTTAGGCAAACTGAGATAAAGGATTCTCTCTTGCTGTGCAGATATAGATCATGGTAGAAATCTAAACTTGGGTTAAAAGCTTTTGGGTAATTATAACACTATGATGACATTTTACCGAAATGGATTGCTTGAATTTGATTTTTATCGCAAAATGCCATCCATGTTGAATTACGATCAAGAGGGGCGAAGGAACAGCCGATCATTTTTTTTCGTGCACAGCATGCTAGCGCGCGCCTGGCCTGTTTGAGGTCACTTTGCAACTGCAGAGTTGATTTTTATTGGCGCCGCCCGTCGGGAATAATATGCACGCTGATTGGCTGAGTGGATATACACTGTATTGGGTTTTGACATGAAAGTCAGGTGGCGTTTATTGGGTTTTTCCAAAAAAAACATGTTTTCGAAACCACCAAATTAGACGTTTAAATGAATTTTGCACCCAAACTGAACAATGAACGCAGTATGCTTTCTCGCTATACAAGATTTTGCTTACCATTTTTGAAAAAAAAACACGAAAATGGTGTTTGTTAGCTTTTGCTATGAAACTCTTCATATGTAAGTGCGTCTGTGTGTTTACATTAATGTGTGTGTATATGCGTCTGCGCGTATACTGTCAAAATAAGATTGCGCGTACGTATTCCATATAATATTTTCATATATCTCACTACATACATACCAATCTTAAACTATATGTTGAAGGTCAGTCTTAGTAAAGCATAATCTGTTTGTATTGTGTACATTGGGAATTTATTTAGGTTAGGAGCAGAAATAGTTGTATTTTGAAACATTATAAAATGATAAATACCTATTCCATAATAATGAATGCTGTAAAAGGGGATCGGGTGAACTGATGGAAGTAAACTAACTACTCACAAATGTCACATAACACCCCGCTGTATCCCGAGGGACAACTACACGTGTAGCTCCCATCCGTGTTAAGGCATGTCGAACCGTTGGAACATTGGTGTGTGCCAAGATCACATTCATTGATGTCTAATTGGTTTTGGTCAACAGGAAATGAAACCAGGAAAAATGTAAAAAATATATTTAATACACAAGTTTACACTGTGGAGCTTCAATTTAAAAAAAAAAGTCAAACTGTGATATCTAAGCTAAGGCCTAAGTGGACAAACATCCAAGAATAAAAAAAAAGGTTTGAAAAGTTACACTGTCACTGTCAACCTGAGTGCTCATAGATTTTCACTTGTTTTAAAGCATTAAATAATCATTTTGGAATACATTTTTTTTCAGGGCTTCATTTTTAGATCTTAACAAAGACACTCATAGCATGAATGATTATGTAGAGCACATTTTTTGCAAACTGTGGTCATTGCTAAGTAGCAGACATTGGATGGAGGCACCAATTGCCCTTTAAAGTAAAATTTTATTGACTTTGTTGTAGACTGTATTCAGTAATAATTATAAGTATAAAGAAAAAAACAGAATCAAACAAATTTAAAATAGGTCTACTTACCAGCATCACAGTACGCACCGTCGTATCCCTTAGAACACTGACACGTGTAGTTCCCATCTACGTTTATACATGTCGAACCGTTAGAGCACCGGTGTGTGCCAAGATCACATTCGTCAACTGGTTGATTTCGATGTAGAAAATGCAACAAGAAAATTTAAATCTAGAGGAAGTTTAAGTGAAACTATAATCAAGTCTGCTTTAATATCTATCTCTATTATACAATAATAATAATAAT
>JZLH01S0629394.1:67987-78395 GCA_001188425.1 Eucidaris tribuloides | reverse complement strand
GTTCGCCTCCCTTTTCCCCTCCCCTTTCCCTCCCCCCCTCCCTCCCCTTTCCCCTCCCTCCTCCCTCCCCTTTTCCTCCCCTCCCCTTTTCCGTCCCTTCCCCGTCCCCTCCCGATACCCCTCCCCTTCCCACCCATTACCCCTCCCCTCCCTCCCCTTTCCCTCCCCCCGGTTGCCCTCCCTCCCCCTCCTCTCTCCCCCCTTCCTCCTTTGCCTCCCTGCCTCCTTTTCCCTTTGTGTTTTGGTGTGTTTTGTCTGTGTGTGTGGATGTTGGTGTCGTCCGAGGTCAGGGGAGGGGAGGGATGTTGTCTATGTTTGTGTGTGTGTGTGTGTTTGTAGAGGCGCTGAAAGGGAGGGAGGGGAGGGAAAAGGGTGGCGTGAGGGGAAAGAAGGGGCGAGGAGTTTAGCAGACGCGATTTCTTTTTAAGGCCCTTCAATCAACAACACTTGGGGAGTGCTTCTTGAGGGGTGGCCCTTTCCGTTTCCAAATATTTTATATTTTTACACAAAGGTTAAGCTTGTTTTTATTTTTCAATGCTTTGTATTCAGTCAAATTTAAAGGATTATGTGTTAATTGTAATATGTGAATTACTGTAATTTGTAACACTATTTTCACGTTCATCTGTATTGTTTTAAATCATATGATAGCGGCTTATCCTTGTATTTTGTTATATTTTGTTAATTGGAAATGGAAATAAAATGAAATGAAATGAAATGAAATGTTGCTAATAGTGATGATGATGATAACTGTGATGGTGATGAGTATGATAGTGGTGGTGATGATGGTGATGATGATGAAGATGATGATGACGATGATGATTATGATGGTGATGAGAATAATGATGATGGTGATGGTGATGAGAATAATGATGATGGTGATGGTGATGATGATGATGATGATAATGATGATGATGAAGAGAATAAAGACGATTATTTCTCATACTAGTATGATAAATCCAATCTACATTAACTAGCATTCTCAGTTTCATATTTGAAGGAAAGGTTGTTATTGTTGTCATTGTTTTCTGTTATTGCTGTTTTTTTATCCTTTTTAACATCTGTAAAGCTCACTTTGGTTTGTAATATAGCCCAGTATTGCAACAATTTCAACAAAATGCACACCCAGGTTCATGTTTATTAGGCCACATGCATAAACAATGGTTCTCCTTTCAAAAGAACAGACAGGTATCACACCTCACAACACTACCTCATGACTACATCATATATTTGGTTTAGGACATTTACCCGAGACTTGGATCCACTCCTGCCATGAAGTAGTAGAAGATGTTGAAGGCCCGCTCTCCCTCTGGTCTCCTCACGATGCGGTACTTCTCTAGCATCAGAATCTGAAATTCGCAAGAGCATATATGTTAGAATATCCAGTATTATTTCCAGTCAATTATCTTTGTATTTATTTATCTATATCCTCATTTATTTATTAATATATTTACGTAATTGTTTATTTATTTTTTAGAATACTTATTCATTTACATTATACCTACGTGCAGTAGTTATCCCTGAAGTCCTCCACCAGGAAGGGTTTATAAGAGTTGATAAGAGTGGTGGTATTATATCTTCTGACTTTGGGAGGGTTTTCCATATCTAATTTTATTCGGTACATACACATGTATAAGTGTTTTTGTAGTTACTGTTTCTCTTGGGAGGATGTTCCAGTAGGATATTGTATCAGCGAAAAATGAGTTTGCCAATTGGATTTTATAGATACAACGTCATACTGTTGGTCATGAGAATGTACAGAGTCTAGTTACTTTCTTTAAGGCATATTGATATAAATCAAGATGGAATTCTCCATGGATGATTTTGTAATATTTTCAATATTTTTATCTAATTCTAATTTATTCATTTACGATTAAAGTAGATCCAAAACTTAGATTCAATAAAACAGTTATATTTTAATGTACATCAATAGGACTCTATAATGAACACTACAAAAAAATATTGATCAAAGTATTTTTGTGTTAATGTATGTTCATTTTTTTTTGTCATGCAGGGTGGAATATGACCTACAACTAAAATGGGAAATACACACCTTAGTTTACAAAATTCAAATTCAACAATTTCAACAGTAATTGAGTACACATATTTGATCTTGTACTTGTGTTGTGTAAACATCTGCCCACAAATACATCTTTATTATTGAATATTTAAGCACTTGAGTCATCATCATCAG
This sequence comes from Eucidaris tribuloides, assembly GCA_001188425.1. Classification (NCBI taxonomy): domain Eukaryota; kingdom Metazoa; phylum Echinodermata; class Echinoidea; order Cidaroida; family Cidaridae; genus Eucidaris; species Eucidaris tribuloides. The sequence continues at coordinate 76,204 of JZLH01S0629394.1, read as the reverse complement.
AACCTTGTTTGTAACAATATGTCCATGAAAACCTAAAGTCATGCATTCCACAGAAGTATAATATACAACCATTTTTCAATTGTTAAATTGTGGATGTTACAAATCATATAATGTTTGAACAAAACCCACCATTTTATTTACTAAGAGCTAAAAAAATGTTTGTGACTTGTAGCCCATTGTGGAAAGGTAAGTTCAATATACAATGATTCCTGTCTAAAAGGAAAATTGTACAGAACAGGCATGTACCTCCCCAACATCCTGGAGATGTGCACCCCCATGTCACTTTAATTCCACCTGCCCATGTTCAAACCAACCAACACCCCTGTCATCAGCATTATCACCATAAACATACCAGTGGTAAAATGTTGTGCCCCCCCCCTCCCTTATTTCTATATTTTAACATTTGAGGTGCTTCAGAGCATAAGATTTTCAGGGTATCTAGAGGTAATATACATGTAGGTGCATTTAACCCATTGGAGATGACTTGATTTCAATATAACACACATTCTCCATAGACCTTAGCATGAGCTGTCTCGTACTTAGTCTCTAGTGGGTTAATACATCTATATGAGCAAAATTTGTTCATCGTACACCAAAACTTCATACTGCCTTTATTTGAAAGACCAGATTTTCTTAAATTCATGCATATTTCATCACTAATCTTATCTTTAAAATACCTGAAGTGAGCTGGCTGCGATCTGTCCGAGATGGTCGAAGTCGAGGGAGTAGATGCTGGCACAACGAGTGGCACTCGAGTTCTGGATGGTACGGGCTCCGCAAAATGCATCGAGGAGGGTCGTAACCGCCGTAATCTTGTCAACTGCCGGAAAAAGCAGAGATATAGAATTAAAATGTCTGTTGAATTCTCTTTAAACAGCGAGCACCACTCGAGTTTTGGACAGTGCTGTCTCAAATCAAGATTCTTGAGTCGGTTGTAAATTTACACGGTAAGCGTGTCAACTGCAGACATTGGGTAACTACGATGGGATTAACTTTGTGAATGACAGCATCCCTGATGATACAATAGACAACCAGCCCATCTAACATCTCTCAATAATGACGCTTTTCTCCAGTTTTGTTACGGATTAAGAAAACAACACAAGAATAAAGAGACACTGATCGTTCTTCTTTTGAGGATCTCACAGTAGCATTAATTCAATAGTATTTGTGAGTAGATGAGATGTATACTTTATGCTGGAATGCAGGAAATAGATGTAAATACCAAAAGTGATACACTACTGAATTTGAAAATTGGCTGAAACACTAAATGTTTTAGAGCCTCATAGAAGACTTCATTCAAAAACAGAGGAATAACATGGTGGAGCCACATCATGCTACTTGTTCAGCCAAATTTTTGCCTTTTTTCCTTGTGCACCTTGATATTATTTTTCATTCCATGAATAACAATAACAGAATCATATAACCACAATCACACCATATAATATATATTTCCATCCCACGGATGCTCAAGTCAATTAAACTGTCACTTAGTGTCAGTTATACTTTGTTTACATTTTGTCATGTCATTCTAGAATTTCTTTCTGAAGTAAAATAATGTAAAGAACAATAACAAAATAATGTCCCTACATACACAAATTATTTTATTTTGAAATCAATCATGGAAAAAATGGTGTTACATCATGTTATAGATTTATCCTTTCATTCTTACATTGATCATTCCTTTCTTCATGCGCAAAGTTGTTTATATTATGATGTATCAACCTGTATCTAAATTCTGTATTATTTTGCAATGCAGAAACAATGAAATGAAGTGAAATTAAATCATTATCAGACTACCCCAACTGCAAGAAATTTATTACCCAAGCATTCACTCAAGGCATTTTACCTGTTACAATGTTGTGAGCTGTTCCTGCCACGATGGTCAGATACTGCAGCACGTGCCTCACGTTCCACGATTTCCCGCCACCGCTCCTCCCAGTGAAGACAATGGACTGGTCCTGCCGCGACGACTGCAGGGTGCGGTACGCCGTCTGGGCCGCGGCGTAGATGTGGGGCGGCATGTCCTCCTGCTTGCACCCCCGAAACATCTGGATGACCTGCGAGAGATTGCAAACATTTGGAAATAAAAAAATTATAGTGTATGAGTACAATCAAATGTGTTTTTTATGTTTGTTTGGTTATTTTATGTTTGTGTTATTTTTTGTGGGGGGGGGGTGGTACTGTGCAATTAAAATTGAGGAAAAAATATATCTCAAACCTTTCATTGTCCCACCTTTCTATAAAAACAAACATTGCTGTAAATGGTTCTCTTTTAATTTTCTCCAAAAAAGGAGCAAAATCAGAAAAATTGCACATGGCTCATCTAAGTTTTTTTTATTAGCAAAGTAAAAACTTCTCAATTTCAAGAAACTGTCATTTGCTGCAATATAATACGAGCCAAATATGTGTATGTGTGTCACATGTGTGTGTGTGTGTGTGTGTGTGTGTGTGTGTGTGTGTGTGTGTGTACACATATATGCATAGGTATGTCAAGTATTCATCTATTACATGTATTTATCAGATAAATCCCCCTAAATGTATATGACATTTTATAAAATTTGTTTCTGACATCATTATTGAAGGTAATTCCTCTTATACATAATAGCACCTGCCATGCACATACAATCATAAAACGTGTTAAGTATAAGTGATCCAATGCACATTCAAAGTTTACCACAATTGTAGAGTTACTTTGGTTAGTATTCGGTTAGCATCTTGCTATGTTCCAAGTTAAATCAGCATCAGTCTATGCAATAACAAATCCTTACAGATGTACATATTCATGAGTATATCGCAGCATCTCAAAGTTCATATTATTTCAATTAACAATAACATGACAACATTAAGAATTAAGTCGGAGAGAATACAGTAGAACTGGTAATCACTGATTGATACATACAATTCACAGTTGAGTACATACAAAACACACTGTTTTACTGTAAAATGTTTCAGCATAGTAAGTTCCAATTACTGACAGTAGGAAGTAGATATATATATTATTACCAAAAATATACTGACACATCATATAATTACACTTTAAATCACAACACAGTTACATTTACATGTAGGTATATGTCAATATCTCTCAAGGAATGTTATCTATTGTATATCACACAACCATATATACATACCCATTTATTTATTTATTTATTTATTTATTTATTTATTTATTTATTTATTTATTTATTTATTTATCTATTTATTTATCTATTTATATGTATTTGTGTAAATTGATTGATTGACTGATTGATTGATTGATTTGTACAAGTAATTGGCTCCGTTTAGCTGTCTCAGCAGTACACTCCCAAGATTATGATTTTGCAATCATATGAAGAAACAATATAGGGAGAGCTCTTGTGTTTTGAAATTGAATCTTCAAAGAGCCCAATGCCTTATAAGATGTGTTAAACTCTGTTATACATTAGATGGGAGGGAATTCAGAAATCTACAAACCTATCAATTAGGTGAGGTCAATGACTTACGAAGAAAACTATTTTAGGAATCAAGGAAGTTAGTCGTTTTCCCTTCATTGTCAAATGCGTGCCTCCAACACTAAGGAATCTAACTATCTTGAAATTAGGAAACTAGCTTCATGTAAGTTACTTATTTTAGTACAATCGTTCAACTCTTTTGTCTAGGAATTCTTTGCAGGGATTTGTTACAAACACTGTAAACAAATGAAAGGTGTTAAAAATGTTTGCGAGGATTTGGTGCATTCTTTCAATTTCAAGCAAAGAAACAAAAACAAATCACAAATCAGCTTGTCTGTCAACCATTCTAATAAATGTCTTCAGTGTTATTATTTCCCATAGTCAACTATCATTCTGATTTTCATTCACTATTCATCAGAATTTGATTTACACAGACCTCTCAACCTTTATAACTGAAAAATAGGTATGATTTTGCTCAAAAACAGGAAAGAAACAGGATTTCCCATAGGAGTGTGTAGTAAAATTATCACAAAAATAGGAAAACCATACAGAAACAAGAGCTGAGATTGGTCAAAATTCTGATTCTTCCCTCCAAAATCAGAATGGTTCGGAGGTGTCTTTTCATATCAATTATAGTAACTGGAAACATCATCGATGGTCTTGACTGAATGTTTTTCACCAAGGCTGGAAAGATTTGCCATACTGTAAATTTGTTTCGTCCAAAACAAGGGGAGAAGCTTGTGCCAGCATGGACCATGATAACAATTGAACATACATGTACAGTTATAAAGAGCATAGGAATTTGTTCATCATTGCAATCTCTGAAATCACTTATGTAACAAGGGAGAAACATCACTTCAGCACAACATTTTCACAACAGAAACAGACTACTTCACTTGATTCAAAACACATGATAACTCAAACTGAGGACTTTGGTCCCAAGATTCTATGAAGAATGTTTGCTACACCAAAATCACATTGTTTATAAAATGTTGGTTTAATGGTAAATATATACAACTTCACCAAAGTGACAAATTTCACAAAGGATAGTATCGCCTTACATGGCATCCTGGGTTCTATGTAAAAAATGGTAAATAGAGAAGGAAAGGAATATAAAATTTTGCATTCAACCACATGACTTATTGATTTATGATATGATACAGACATGAACTGCTGGTAGTGAAAAGTCAGAAAGGGAAAAAATGACACCAAAACATAGAAATGTGCCTAGGCTAGATTTGAAGTCGTCACTGTAACATATATTGTGTTGGATGCCATCCTTTACGATTTTCTCTGCATTCTTTTTGTAATTCAGTTACATTTAATCATTAGAAAGTTATCTTTGCATATATGCAAATAAAATCAAATTGTTGAAATGATAAACGGATATCGTTACAGTCCAATGCATATTTAAACAACAATCACAGTTACATAGTTAAATTTACTGCTCCTTCCATTTTTTGTTCTACCATTTTTTTGTTTTACCATTTTTTGTTTTGCCATTTGTGACTTTGAATCAATGAGCTAGAATAGTATTACCTGTTTTAAGGGATCTCATTAGAATACCTTTTTAAAATTTTCATTTGACCCGTTGGCTACGGGAACCGGATGTGCCCTGTGATAACTCTATGGGATCTTAAGAATCTCGGAGGCAACGGGTTAAATATGAATTACATGTTCAAAAACAGTATTGCTGGATCATTTACTTGCAAAATAATTTGACAAAATATACAAGCTCACAGCTCAACAAACTAGGGGGAACCTGTAAGTTTCCATAACAAATTCCTTGCAGTTTGCATTCATTTGTACATATTTGTTTAATATCAATTTGATTTTAATTTTTTTTTCCAAGTGCATAGAGATCCTGCCAAGTGCCAAGGGTATTATGTGGTATACAAGAACGGTGCTGTGAGTATCATTATTGAAATATACATTCATTTTATCGAAGAATGACAATGAAAGCCTGGGAATATGAGGCTAGCTCTGAAACAAATACTTTATTTTGTTTACTCATCACAAAGACTGTAGGTATCATTGAATACCAACTATCAAGTTTTATAGTTTATTACCTCTTGCAATTTTATGATCATTTGTACTTCAGGTTTTGAGTTTCTATTATAAGGACACAATACAAAAGGTAAATGAAAATATGGCCCTTCTCACACTATTGTGTTATACAGGGAAACCCCGTTATAGCGAGGTTGTCGGGACAGCCGATTTTACCTCGTTTTATCCGGTACCTCGTTGTAAACGTACACATAATGTGTCACATAAAATATAACATGTTTGGGACTAGGCATTAAACCCATCTGTTTACTGCTTTTCCTACTTGTTCTGCACCAAAACCATAAACAGAAAGCTGATTATTTTTCCTTTATATATTCATTCAAAATGATAAAGAAAACTAGATCTCGAAATATAGCAGCAACCTCCACGCTCGTAACTTGCGTTGAGTACTGTGAACGGGAGGCAGGCTTTGTGTGACAGGTGAATGTACAGTACTGTGCAGTAGTGTGAATTGCACTAGCACTTGCACACACACTTGCAGATTGACAGGGACTTCATGTATTGTGCATGGCTGCGTGGCAGGCTGAAGTGGCGCATTGCGCTCTGAAACGATTGGGTAATTTTTGCGTTGCCAAAATTTAGAATTTGGTCAACGCACGATGCGACTTTCATTTCCTCGTTTTAACCGGGTGAATTTCTTATGTTTTTCTTTGTTGATTGGTTGAGAATAATACCTCGTTATAAGCGAGATCTCGCAATAACCGAGCTCGTTATAATCGGGACTTCTTTCCATTGAACAACATGTAAATGAAAATGGGACCAAGACAATCACCTCGTTAAAAGCGGTACCTCGCTGTATCCGAGCTCGTTATAACGGGGTTTCCCTGTATTTGCTTTTTATTGGCTTGTGAATCAACATAGTCAAAGGCATGAGACACGTCACGGAAGACTTTAAAATCTACTTTTACACACTTTAATAGAAGGAAGTAATGAAGATGTACAATGACTCTTGTATTAAGATTATTGATGATGAGAGTATAGGGTCCATTTTTAGAACAATGCACTTAAGAACTCTTACGTACTGAAACAAAAACAAATGACAATGAGGCACTCATAAAAAGAATAAGGTAGAAAATGGAACAAGTTTGTTGAATAGGACAAATTTGAAAAGAAACCATAAATATGAGCAAGAGACACTTAAACTTCAAAACAGGATATACAATTCAATATGGCCTCAGATTTTTCCAAAACTATTTCACAAACTAAACCCATCACACCTTTATGGCAACATGGGGGCAAATTCCACTGGAATTAGGATTGAATTTAAAAACAAAGTGGCATGTGCATGTATTCAAGCAAAAGGAGCTTTGAAAAAAATTGGGGTGGGGTGGGGGAGGTGGTGCTGTCAATGGGGATACAATTCACAGTCAATTACAGGAAAGTAATATCGGGAGGGGGCAAGAGTATGCCAAAATATCACTTACTATTATAAAATAGAAGACAATGCTTATTGTGCTGACATTTGGTGTACAATGTGGGATACATGTGGTTTGTGGCAATAATTTGGTCAAAGGGGGTGGGGGAGGGGGAAGCAGGGGTGTTGTATTCTCCAAAAAGACAAGACACAATATTTTTTTTTGTTACCACAAAATAGGACACACATGACCAGCTTATCGAATGAGTGATTACAAACATAATTAAAGGTGAAAATTGATCAATGAGGTGCTTATGACTAGCCAGGTTATCCCATTACTGCTCAGTACTGGGAAGGTTAATAACGAATTACAAGGCCATATATCACCCACGTCCAGCACCCACACCTACATAATACCAGACAGTAGCCTCTCCATCTCTCCATCAATCAAGAATTTTTCATAATATTGTCACTCAGGCATGCCACACAAGACATAATAAATCTCAAACCAACATGATTGCTGATGGACTGCTCATTTTCAAGAATTTTCCCCCCACTTGATGCCAAATACTACAGTGTTACATATAAAAACGGTCCAGGGATTTTTATTCTCTTTTTCAGGAGCTCCAGACATTACAAATCACAGCACACCCATCCATTTGACACCCCAGTTCACTCGGCTTCTGTCGTTGATTAACATATTAGCAGTCAGATTTATTTTTGCTTTCTCTCAGCAGAAAATTGATTTGTCATTATTTTCTAAGAAAACATCTGGATTTCATCATGGTATTCCATCATTTGTCACATTTTCATCACTACCCAATTGATATTATTCCAGCTCTAAACTATATAAAACTTCAGGATATATCAGTTCATTCAGGTAAACTAAAGTTTATCAGATCACATAAACCAACAGTTTAGTATATATTACAAGTAGACACACCATTTCATTAGATGAAAAGAGCATTTTGGATCAGCAGAGCTTCAAATTTTTAAATATAGTAGTTCCGCTATTGCATTCAAATCCTCCTCTCCCCCCCCCCCCCAAACACACACACACACACACACACACACACACACACACACACACACACACACACACACACACACACACACACACACACATGGCCACAAATACAATGTAATTTTATTAGGTATATTAAAGGTTTTGGCTAACATTTACCACAGTTAAAAAAATCTGAGCCACATGATTCCCCATGCTACCAGTGTCTTTGATGAGGTCTAAAAATGAAGCCCTGAAAAAATTGTATTTCAAAATGATTATTTAGTGCTTTAAAAAAGTGAAAATCGTAAGTTGACCAGATTCACTTGCCCATTTCCTCCCATAGACTTACTGTGTGTACA
>JZLH01S0629394.1:38455-49213 GCA_001188425.1 Eucidaris tribuloides | reverse complement strand
TGTGTGTGTGTGTGTGTGTGTGTGTGTGTGTGTGTGTGTGTTGTTGTGTGTGTGTGTGTCGTGTCGATGTGTGTCGTGTGTGTAGTGTGTGTGTGTGTGTGTGTGTGTGTGTGTGTGTGTGTGTGTGTGTGTGTGTGTGTGTGTGTGTGTGTGTGTGTGTGTGTGTGTGTGTGTTGTGTGTGTGTGTATGTGTGTGTGTTTGTGTGCTGGTGTGAGAGTGTATGTGCTTGTGTGAGAGTGTATGTATGCTTGTGTGTGTGCTTATATGTGCCTGTGTGTGTGTATATATTTGTGCATGTGTCTACTTGTTTGAATATGAAAGTAAGTTCTACGATTAACTGTTGCAAACCATGAAATCTTAGCAAAGGATTGAATTGGTGGGATAAGTACATGTGTCAAAAGTATAAAAAAAAAAAAAATTAAGACATGGCAGTATGCTGTTTATGAGGGGCCAATGGAACTAATGTACACTGTAGGCTTACATTTATGTACGGAAAAATTGGTCTCAAAATCTCTATGAATGCTGGGGCCTAATCAAATGAATGCTATGTATCTTTGATGAAGTTGTGCTGCAGGCACCGGCCGTGCAATATATTCGTCTCAAAATGATTATTCAGCGTTTGACAGCTGGTAGAGTGCATGATAGGTGATCTGTTGAATTTGATTTGAAATGTCGTCATTGTTACCTGAGCCTGGGTGTGCTGAGTCACTGGGTCAAGGGGCAACTGTGAGACTAGGGGCTTCCAGGGGATGGGAGATATAATGGCAGATTAGGAGAATCAACAACGATTACGAGAAGAAATGTTAATCTATGTGTGTTTTGCTCTAGAGGAAATTCACTGTGAACAGTAGTGTGTTTTGTGTATGAAATGCGTTTACAATAATGGGACCTAAATTTTGGAAACTATCTCGGGAAAATACATAGGCAATTTAGTTTTATATTACCCAAAACCAAAGAATATTATTACACATGACATGACATTGGCAAGTGGTAAGTTTAGAATTTCATTTATTACCTATCTTATTTATTTGTTTATTTACTTTAATTGATTTACTTATTTCTTTACTTCTTTCTTATCTATTATTTATTTATTATCATTTATTTATTTATTTATTTATTTATTTATTTATTTATTCATTCATTTTTCTGAATCTACTTACTTATTCATTTATCAAAGCACAGTACACCTTAAATATAATGTTAAGGCATTCGGATTTAAACAAAATAATGCCCCCTTTAAATTATTATTATCATTATTATTTTTAGCATGTGGAATGTGTTTTCATAGCAAATGGCAAAAGTTAGTATCCACTCTTTACGATTTAAAGTCATATTACAGAATTAAAATGAAGTTAATTATTATGCAACCAGGACTGAGAAATGCAACGTAAGCCATTTCATTTATAGCTTTAGTATCTTAACCTATAAATAACATGTTTAGTACAAAAAAAACTAAAGGATAGCACTGTTTCTTTCCATCTTTAAATTGTAAATGGATGATATAATAAAGTAAATGGTGCTTTTAACATCTCAATCCAAACATCAGAAAATGTTGTCAGATTGGTCACTGACCTCAAGGCCAATGACCTTATGGTAATCCACCTCATAGAATGTTTTCTATGCCCAGTATGAAATGCAATACAGGGCTCTCTTTCCAACATTAGGAACTTGAGATCTGAAGAAGCTCTAGCTTACATCTAAATATGGATGACTGGTATGGACATACATGTACTACAGATCGTCGGTTGTGCGGCAGAAGGGCCCTAGGCTAGCATATGTTCCCCGCAGACGGGCCTTAAAGACACTATATAACACTGTGGAAGACCCATTTAAAAAATTGTCGAACTGTCATCTACAATCGACAGTGTTGAAGGAAAATAAACACCATAAACACAAAAGTTTGGACAAGTTATGCTGGCACTAGACTACAACTAGTGCAGATACAATTGCCACATATTTTATTCGGGCCGATTAGGAAATTCTGCAACACAGCAGTCTATGGAGAAAGCTGAATGGTCTCAATGATTTTTCACTTTAAAGCACTTAATGATTGTTTTACACTGCAATTTTTTCAGGGCTTCATTTTTAGACTGTATCAAAGATACTAGTAGCATGGGGAATCATGTAGCTCAGATTTTTTAAACTGGAAACATTGTTATACAGTGCCTTTAACACTAAATTGTCTCCAACTTGAAGACAATTGACTCTTTTAACATGAAATTAAAGTACATGTAGTGTGATATTTTTAGATCCTTTGGTCAGTCTGTTAAAGCCACTGTATAACAATGTTTCCAGTTTAAAAAATCTGAGCTACATGATTCCCCATGCTACCAGTGTCTTTAATAAGGTCTAAAAATGAAGCCCTGAAAAAATCGCAGTTTAAAACGATCATTAAGTGTTTAAAAAAAATGAAATTCATTGACAGACCATTCCAGCTTTCCCCCATAGACTGCTGTGTTGCAGAATTTCCTATCGGCCGATACAAAATTAATATGCTAGTTTGTTTCTGCAAATATTGTACTAGTGACAGCATAACTCTCCGAACTTTTCTGTTCTAGGGTGTTTATTTGTCCATTCAAACACTGTCAGATAGCAAAGTTAGTCAAGTTTGACAATTTTTTAAATGGGTCGTCCACAGTGTTATATAGCGTCTTTTAGTGCAAATATCAAATAAGGCAATGTTTCTCAAATTAGAGAAAATATCCTGTTAAAGGTTAGTGACATGATTGGGAACACTTGAAAATGCTTCAAGAACCAAATGAGTTGAAATGTATACCAAATATACACTAGCTGGAGTGGATCTCCCAGCTGGAAGGATTTGTCTGTAATTTGTTTACTTAAGGAGAATCAAGCATGAACATACTGATATTTTATTTTTATCCGGGTACGATAAAAATAAGACCCATAGAGAGCCACACGGCAAGTATGCCTGCCACGAGGGATAATAGACATTAGTTATTCTGGAATGAGTCAACGTTTGACTACAAGATTGTCACAGCAGAATCCTGGCATAGTTTACTTGATTCTAGAGTTGTTTCAGCCCAAGTTGAGGACTACCCCCAATCATGTCATTTACCTTTAAGGCATTTCTGCCGGAAACATATGCTAGGGCCGTTAACTGCCAGGCAACTAACATTGTGTATGTTTGGATACATGATGGAGATGAAATAATGTATCCTTGTCTAAACATTAGCTACCTTGGTCTTTTACTATACATAATATGCATACATGTATTTTATATTTTGCCATTATGTACAATGAAATATTAATATTTTCCACACATTATGTTGAAAATTTAACAATTTTTACAGTATCATTTTTCAAAGTCTCCAAATGAGCAAATCAAACTTGTGTGTTCAGTTGAAATGTGTTGATGTTTTGAAGGCAAAATGGAGTGTCAAAATATTAAGTGAGCCCACTTACTTGTAAGTGTTAAGTTGTTTATCAATTATTGATGTTGCCTTGTACTTAAATACAGTTACCAAGATATCAAGTAGGTTTTTGTTGAAACTCACCGGTATCACCCAAGAGGAAAAGTAGTAGACATTAAGGAAGCACACAAATATAACAGTTGCTTTGTTAGACAGAAAAACAATTTTCCAGATATTCAAGAAAATAGCCGGAGTGAAAGGAAATCACATAGCGGGACGGACACATAGCTACTCATTCTGATAGGGAACACTAAATAACAGTTAGAAAGTCACGATAGAAACAAGGAAGAGAGGGTGCTACACAATGCAATAATCATGGTAAAGGTTTTGGACCTAGGTGATGCTGTAGAAAGCATTTCAAGTTTAGTTTAAATCGTTTGAGCATTACAATTTAATTTGACCTTTGACCTTACCTTATCGGAGTAGACAGACAGCTGATGGGTGGGGTTGATGATGAGGTGGTTGCGTCCAGCGTAGGTGTGGATAAGGTTGGCGCCATATCGCTGTCTGAGGCTGTGCAGCACGCTGGACTCGTTGAGGTAGGGCAGGGAGGCGAGGTCCTCGGTTCGGTCAAACTGGGGAGGGTTAGCCTGGATTTGGAGTAAAAAAATCAGAATATAACATTAACATTGTAATGTTTCACTGAATAACTATAAGTAAAAGTGGTGGACCAAGAATTATTTTGCTTTGGGATGGTGCAGCACAGCTTGATTGGACGAGGGCTGGGGGGGGGGGTTATCTGAGGCTGTGCAGCACACTGGACTTGTTGAGGTGGGGCAGGGAGGCAAGGTCCTCGGTTCGGTCAAACTGGGGAGGGTTAGCCTAGAATTGAATAAATGAAACAATAAACAAAAAGATATTGATGTTGCAAGTTTCATTTAATTACTACGTAAGTAAAAGTGGTGGATCTAAAATCTCCTGTGGAGGTGCAAGGTAGCCTGCTGTTTTATTGTTTATTTCTATCTTTTTAGGGGGATGTAGTGTCTCAGGCAGTGGAAGATACTGGATTCATTGAGGTAGGGCAGGGAGACGCTGTCCTCAGTTGTATAAAAGTGAGGTGGATTAGCCTGGAATAGCGTATATGAAAATAACACATTTAGCATTATTGATTGATTGATTGATTGATTGATTGATTGATTGATTGATTGATTGATTGATTGATTGATTGATTGATTGATTGATTGATTGATTGATTGATTGATTGATTGATTGATTCATTCATTCATTCATTCATTCATTTATTTATTTTGCTTATTTAACATGTTGTGCTTTGTTCTAGGGCAGACCTGAGATCATTTTGCTGGGCAATGGGCCTGTGCGAGTACGACACAACCAGATGGGCTGTTAAGAGTCGCAAAGCTTGAAAAAACATGACACAAAGGAAAGGAATTGCTACCCCACAGTGTGAGAAAAGCATTCAAATGTTAACAATGATGACTTTCATTGTGTCCACTTTTTTTCTAGTCTTGTTTATTTTTGCCTTTTCAATTGTTCCCCTCCTTACTCACTTTTCTGGGAGGTGGTTCAAGCACCAGTTCCCCCATTCTGACACTTTGATTATGCAATATAATATCTACATGTATAATACACATAAATAATTTTGAAATATTGCTTTCAAAATCTATTTGAATTCAATCTTTATGACTTCATACAACACTGTCTCCCCACCCCCTCTCTTTCTCTCACACAAATAGTATTGTACAATTCGTAATACACTTTCCAGTTGTTGTCACAATTTCTATGCACAAATTACAGTACGCTAATATCAAGTAACATTATTAAAGACAACACCATGAAAACCGAGTTTTACATTCAAAAGTCCACTTCATAGACACTTGAAACAATTTTTCTCCCATTCCTACACAATCAAGGCTTGTGCACTCATGATGCCAAAACCTACGAAACTTCACCCCAAACGGGTCAAACAGGCGCAACCTGCCTAATGACAGATGACTCCTGTCAAACGCCGCACAAAGCAGCACAAATATACTTGTCAGAATTCCGTGGGCTGCTGGTAAAATCAACTTTAAATCTACTTATCCCCTACAAATATGAAACTAAGCCCCTGTGTTGTTTGTTGGTGTAATGCACACTCCAGGCTCCAGCTGAAGTTTGGATTATTGATGTGAGTTAGAAGTTGATCTGTATATTAGCTTCACTATTGTTGGGTGACCTAGCATGACCTTAGTTAACCTTTGACCAACATTTGACCTGTAGACTAAACAGAGTATGTGGGTGCTAAGTAATTGCAGGGGTAGGAAGTTGTTATGGAAGGAAATCATCAGTGTTCTAATTTGTCAAACTTGTATGACATAGAGGAATTACGGCCCATTTCACCCCAATGCACACAGCTGTCAACATGCTAAAATTACAAAATGCAAAATGCCGTACAAATATTTATTACTGAACAAAGATATATTGATTTTTCACATATTTTCTGCATAAAAAATAAAAAGCCCTTCCAAATACAGTTTGATCTTCCATCAATAATGTCAGATTGTATTAAGCCAGGTGTACTAGAGAGACTGACAACTCAAAAAGAAAGTGCATCAGATTTACCCACATGACTACATTGTGTATAGTAAAGTTGACACAATTCAAGAATCATCATGAAAACAAATAGTATTTAATTTATTTATTACCTCCGCCAATGAAGTTGGAGGAGGTATTGTGATCACGAGAGTTTGTCTGTTTCTATGTTTGTTAACAGTCTCACAGGCACAGTTTTACATCTTGCCCCTTGAAATTTTACACATTTCAAAAAAGAAAATGCTAGACCAAGGTCAATTCTCATAGGGATAAGTCAGGTATCAAGGTCAATGTCAAGCAAAACATAAAAATGGTACAAATAACTTTGGTGGAGGTACTTGTGCTCTCTGAGGACAGATCTAGTTTATTTATTTGTTTTCTATCTGGACAGAAAGAATACAAAAAAATCTTTGATACTCTGGTAAGTGTCCTGCTTGTAACTCAGTAAGTTTCATGATACTGGGTTGTATGATAATGGCTAAAATACAATCTTTATTGAATGTTTTTGTACTTGTTTTGATTTCTTTTCAAAGATGATAATCTACAGAGGACAACCTATTTGAAGGCCTTGACACTGTAGTTGCCATGACCTTGAAATGTAAATATCCCAAATGCCAGAAAACTGAGAAGGTAAACAGAATGAAATATAAATTGGTATGTATCTTGTGGTAGATATGATCTGTATTTCTGTACCTGTCCATTTCTATTCACAAGTTTTGTCACTGACATAGCTAGGGAGCTTTCTGGGTAAATGTTTCATCTCACAAGAAGATCGACTAGAGACTGTGTGGAATACATCTTTGACAATTTTGGACATGAGAAAAAAGTTGTAACTTGATAAGGTGGTATTCATTCCAATGCTTGTAAATGTGTTCCCTTATGTTTGTGATCTATTGGTGTGACAGTGAAATGAAACAACCACAAACATATTTGAGTACAAATTTACAAAGTAACAAGTGTTCTAAAATTGATTTAATAGTTGGTTATACTGGGTTTACTCCAGTTACAGTCCCATGAAAGCAAAAATTGGACATAAGGTCCATCATAGTCAGTGGACGCTGATTTACAATTCTTTCTACTTTTACAACTTTCAAGTTTGTATTTATGAGTGAGCATGACTGACCCACAAAAGTGTAAGACAATCAACACTTTAGAAACTGACAGGGCTATCAAAGGGGGGGGGGGTACAAGTACTAATGGAACAAACTGCCACACTCCAAACACATCAGGCTATAATCTCCTGAATTAATTACAAATATGAACAAACAAAGTATACATAAAATTGTGAGTATTTTCATGCATTCTAGCAGAAGACTTTACTGTTTACAGTAATAATTTAACCTTTTGCACGCAAATGTTGCAATTTTGCACATTCGTACAATTAAATTCAACAATCGCAACAATTAGATTTCTCCATTACGTTTGAACTGGAAAAGCTAACAAATGGCCATAATGCTTCAGCAACATGTATAGAATAATTACCAGTATTAATGGTGCAAAAAGGAAAGTAAAATTGAAAGAAAATATAAAAATAACACTTGTCATTATTATCCCCTCAGAATTAAAATAGCCACACAAGGTTACACAATAGCAGATGGATAGCTATTGGGATATAACCTCCTCAGCAGTGATAAAAATATACACGGGGCACGGGGCGATTTTGCCCCCGAAATGTGTAAAAGAGCACCCGCAAATTGCCACTGGGTTCAATACAAAAGCACTGAAACCGGAAAAGTAGCCCCCGAAAAGAAAACTGTAATTTATTCCCTGCCCCTCAGGAACCCCCTATTTTAACCAATGTACATTTACAAGTAACTCTCTTAATTCCCTCCCATATTTCATACTATACAATGGAAATGTATCACCAGGAATTTCAGCCCTACCCTAATCCTACACACCCCTAACCCTATCCTTCCTAACCTGCCCACAGCCTTCCCCTATCGCCATACCACAAAAATCCTGTTCCATTGAATGCCACATTTTCTGTTGCAACATTAACTGACATATCAGATGAGCTACTGGAATATTTAAGTAAACAGATAAAAATGTGAATCTGTACACACAATCACACAGTTCAGTGCTCTATCAGTCAATTTGTTTTCCTTATCTCACACAATAAATGAGTCACAGACACCCATCTTTGTATCAACGGACATAAGTCTGTACGAAATACGACTATCTGCTTATCATCTCTATTCTTCTGAACGATAGCTAAATGTCCCATTGACCCGGAATGGCTGAAGATCGTTTGTGGAGATTGCAGCCTGGGATAATGGTCATTTGAGGACAAATTAATCACCAGCGTTACTACCTATAATCATCACTGTCAACACCTCTCAATTAATTGCCGATTAATGGGAAACAAGAACAACCAGCTGCTAAATTCACTCCACTCTTTAGAAATATCTCATATTTTCTTTCCTTCTTATTTCTATTAATGAATATATCATATTGCTTTTCCTTCTACTTTTTCAAATTGTTGTGAAAATGGTTTCATGTGTCCTCAGTCAGACAGTCACAGAAATAGGGTGTGATTCCAGACCAGTTTCAACCAGATTGCAACAGACCATTTTCCCATAAACAAACCAGAGTTGTGTTCCATAACACCTGTTTATGGAATGCAGTTATGTGGCATTCTAGTGTATTTCATGAAATTGATGTTCCACATCAAATTTTTGTGGTGAGTACCCTGGACATGTTTTCAACACACACACACACACACACTCTTGAATCTGTAAACAAACAGCAGTTGTGTTCTGTAACACCTGTTTAGGGTTTATAGTTATGCAGCATTCTAGTGCATTTCACGATATTGACAATTCATATACAATTTTGTGGTGGTTACCTGGGACATGTGTTTATGAATACAAACACTGGAATATGAAACAGCTGTTCATGACAAGAAGTGCATACATTCATTTTGTAATTGGTTAAGAAAAAGCATCAACACTTTCATGTATTTATATTGAGTACATAGTATTATTATTATTATTATTATTATTATTATTATACCTACTACTATTATTATTACTATTATTATCATTATCATTATCATTATCATTATCATTATCATTATCATTATTATTATTATTATTATTATTATCATTATTACTTATCATTACTATAATTATTATCATCATTATTATTGTTATTGTTGTTGTTATTGTTATTGTTGTTGTTGTTATTACAGTATATTACTGTTGTTGTTTTTGTTGTTATGTCTAAAGTACGGCAGATCATATTCACATCCTACCCAACAAATTCTGTTTTTAACCCCGTGGGGACGACAGGATTCTACAGAAGCCCAGAAAATATGACAAAAAATTTGGTCAAACACTGGATAGAGACAGAGTGCTCAATGCATTTGTCTCAAACATTATTCATTTTTGACCAGCATAAAATAAGAAAATATTCCGTGAAGAATTTTATACGAAAACATGGTTTTGTATTCCCTTCAAAGTGAACGACATGCAAATTGCGTCATCTCTCAATGAAAAGTAGTGCCATACAGCATCGAGCCCAAGGGGTTAAGGTCGAATGTTATAACTAAAATTTAATTTGTAGATGAAGCAATAATTATAAGTAGGCATTATCAAAATTCACAAGATGTCCTCCCAGCCTTATCTCTACTTCAGGGTTTTACCACACCTGTGAAAAAGCCCCTCATATACATAACCCAATGTCATGCATACATGTGCCTGTATATCAGTCATGGTTCAGACCTGCTCTGCTCAAATCATGCTTCATTATGTAAGCCACCTCTGGGTATATCATACTCCCAGCTCTCAAGAACTGGCAAGCATCTCTCAGTTACCCTGGATAGCAAATGCACACAAGCGTAAATACCGCACATGGCTTTGACTTGTCTCACTTGAGGACCCAAAGGGCTTCTAGACACATAATTTCTTGTATTAAAGACGGGTAGGAAAGGCGTTGAAGATATAACGCTGCACATGAACATGTCTGTGCATATGCAGAAATATATATTTTAATCATATCAATTATTGTTAATTTGGGTGATCCCAAGAGCCCAACAAATTCCTACAAATTATAAACCCTGGTTTGCTTTGCAAGTCTGACTATATATACTCTGATTCTCAGACCCTACTCGCTGCCGCCTGGGCCCAAGGGCCCAGTTCTAAAAGTGCCTAGTCTTATTTATACTAGTTTGATTGCGCAAGGAGAAAAAAAAATGAACACGGTCTGTAAAACAGGCTAGACTATAATAGAATAGGCCAATTATGCATTCAAATAAATGGATTGTGAACAGTTTCTGTGTAGTTCTGTATCACCTTTCATAATATAATTTATTGAAAAAAAAATCAAACTTCAAAAACATGAATGTCTTCTTCCTGAATGTAAGCTCTAAATAATTATGCTCTATTGGGGAAAACACCTTTCCTTTGCACACTGTAGACAAATATAATTACTAATCATCTCTTCTATCTGTTCAAGAGAAGTTGAAATTACAAATATCTACTTGTTGATTACTATTGCATGATCATTTTAAGCTACATGCACAAAAAAATCCTTATCACCTCTTTCTTCCTCTTGTGTATGGAAATCGGGGGGGGGGGGGGAGATCTCAAGTCTCACAAATAATAACCATACATTCCTGACCTATTACTAATAGTGATACCCAATCATCATCTATAGTCAGTGACAACACATTTAATAACAAAAACCGCATTTATCCCATAAATACCTTCTTCAAGCAACAATCATGAACTGCAATTCACCTTTTTCTCGTCAATAACACAATCTCTGACAAGCGTTATTAAACCACTTTCTGGGTCA
>JZLH01S0629394.1:16522-30625 GCA_001188425.1 Eucidaris tribuloides | reverse complement strand
ATTATTTCCAAACAAAGATGGGTTATTTCACAGACATACATGTATGTATCAGAGGAAATACTTGACCTTGAATTTAGAAATATATAAATAAGATACAGTGTCTTCCAGTTTGGGTATTTTCTACTATTTAAAGGATAAAATACTTTAAACTCAAATTAGAACTTGAAATAAGACCTGGGGGGGGGGTATCCTGCAACATTATCTTCAAAGTAAATCTTGCATGTGACCCAGATTGTTAATCATCTTGCACATTAATCCACGTCGCTCGATTATAGCACCCATGTCAAACTCAGGTACATTTTTAGCATTTATGAGAATGAACCCAACATGTGTTGTTTGCGTTCATAATTATCATTGGTTAGTCATCGGACAAGTGCTTCAGACGCAGACAACTCCATCTGGCATCTGTCGTTTCGTGCACGCATAGCTTCGTGTCTGGTCGTTGCGTCACTTCAATGTGCGAACTTTGTACAACATCCGTCCGACCATCTCTGTCACTTACGGGTGCTCTAAATAATCAGAGATTGATAAAGACCTCCTCTGTTTTGGTTGACATCTTGTATTTTATCTTTCAGCCACGTAACTATTCTCGAGTTCTCATGCTTGTTTTGAAAACACTTTTGATTACACATGTAAACATATTTAGAAACACACCAGGTTCACTCTCTTGTGGACTCATAAGCATCCAAAGAATTACATGTACTTATATTTTTGTTTTTTGACGTGCAAGATACAACTCTGCATTAGTCTCTTAATACTAAAATTTAAAACAAAAAGGTGATACGAGTTCAAATAAGAAACAAGAACACAATCCGTAACATATTTTTCGCCTGTATCTCATGATCTTAAACAGAATGCATTTCAAATTTAGTGTGGGGGGGGGGGGGAGGGAGTTGTCCATTTTTCATTTAGATTGTGAATTTCCATTTGCATAATGTGAATTTCAAAATTCTGTGGTACAAATTTGAAAGCCCCTCCAACACCTATCAATAAAAACAAACAAAATACAATCCGCCAAGACAATAAAGTGACTTGCGGGTCGCGTGGCAGGCTTTAACTTGGCAGTTAGAGCGCCTAACCTTCCCCCCCCCCCCCCCCCCTCCTTCCACTTTGGATTGGACTCAACCACACTCTTCTTCCTCGCGTAATACACTATGCCAGACCATTGGTAGCCTCTGCTCAAGAGCTGCAACTCCAACCCCCAACCCCCCCCCCCCCCTCTGGTGGACCAACCACACTCTCTCTTCCTCGGTACACTAGCACCAGACATTGGGTCAGCAGCATCTGCTTTCAGACTGAACCTCCCCCCCCCACCCCCCCTCTCCACCCTCTTTTGGCTGGACAACCACACTCTCTCCCGGTACACTATGCACAGACATTGGTAGCACTCTGCTCAGACTGCAACCTCCGCCCCCCCCTCCCTCCACCCTCTTTGGACCAACCACACTCTCTCTTCTTCGGTACACTATGCACAGACCATTGATAGCACTCTGCTCAGACTGCGNAACCCCCCCCCCCCCCTCCCCCAGCCCTGAACTACCTCTTGTAATCCTCTAGAACCCATCAATACCAAAAATCATAACACAACACCTATAGTCAATGAGGGTGAGAGGGTTAATACCTACCTTTTCCACATCTTCTTCGTTCACTTCCAGCACCTCTTCGCTGTGGTCCAGCTTGACCTTGACCTTGCCTTCCCCTATCAGCTGGTTGTTGTCCTGCTCCCCTGGGGTCCTGGCCAGCTTCTTGGCAGCAGAGAACCCCCCACGGTGGACCAGCCACACCCTCTCTGCCTCCAGCCACGCCTTCTCCAGAGCCAGCTGATCATCAGTCTTGGCCTGGATGGTGAGAAGATAGCAACAAAATTGGGACAAAGGAATAATTATACATTGACAGTATTTTTATTTATTTATTTACTGAGTGGTTTATTGATTAAAAATCTTTCGCGGCTTTCGTTGAATTGCAGATTACTTACATTGAATGAAATATAACAAAATGTACATGATAGTAAAAGGTAATATTATAACAAAATGTGCATGATAGTAAAAGTAACATTTTATAAATCCTAATAAAAGAAAAAATCATACATATAAAGTAGAAATGAATCAGCATACATGTAATTATACTATCAAAGGTATGCAGATTATATATTCAAGTCTTACATGTACATTGTATTTGATTCTGTGTGACAATAATTTTAATTATTTCAATAATTGTGACAATAATTGTATGAGACAAATAAAGGTAATCTGACTGATATGAATAATTGTTGAAATTGGAATGCAAACGTATTACTTCTTTTCAATATTAAAATTCTTTTAATTTTCAAAATAAGGATATAAAGAAAAATTATATAAAAGAAAATTTGTGTAGTTTGGCAAGATGAAAGAAAACAGACGATAATTGAATTACATGTACATGTACTTCGAGGATAAATGAATTGCCACAGAGGGAAAAAAATGTGTTTAAGAAAACCCCACCTACTTACAAATTAATAGATAAGTAAATTCTTTTAAAAAACATACAGTAATTTAATTTGTGCAATTTATTCAGCAATACCACACCAGTACCAATCAGGATATTGATGGGATATTAGATCTATGCCCTACACAACATTTAGATATGAAGTTGAGAAGCCAGGGTTTATTCACATGTGTCATTTGTAAATCTGCTCATTGTCTTGATTATACATGTAACATGAAATAATAGAGTAAAAAGAAGATACACATATTATTTACAATAAAGAGGTTTAAAAATACACTAAACACATTGGCCTTGAAAACAAACACAAGTTAAGCAAAATATCACAAAGCACTGCAAACATGGACCAACATTTACTTTTTGAAGTATTTCATCACAACTGTTAGAAATCTGGCAATTGTGACATGAAAAGAAACATTATGACATGCATTTAAGGTGAAACACTTTTTGTTGAACGCTGTATCAATTAATCAAGTTAATCCTGTCTTGAACAGAAATGGTAAGATTTTGCATCCCATACTTATAGCCCCTAAATGGATTTTGATTCCCTGCAATATTTATGTTTTCTGTTTAAAAAAATATAATAATAGTATTTATAATAATTTCATTTTCAGACAAAACATAAATTCATTTACAAGCTTGTGTACAATCATTAATATTATCATTAATATTACCATAATAATAATCATAAAAACTATACGTCAGCCAAAGAAACAATATCTAGACACACACATCCTCACACATATATATATATACAAAAAACACAATTGGCTAGGTTTCTTCATCAGAAATTGATCATGATTACTATTGCATGAATCATTCCCCACACATGAACTATGCAATAAGATACTAAACGTCTTCCTATGATTTCCTAGCAGCACTACAGGCAAGCATTATCATGCTGTTTGGTCATATTTGAGCCCCCAGCGCCCCTGTTAGCAGCACCACTGCATGAGACTACAAGAGCTCCTGACAAATTGAACAGCTATGTAATGACATTGAAGCGACTCGATCATATGAATGTGATGCCCTTCAAATCAGATGATACATACATTGTGAAATGAAAGATGAATTACATCACACAACAACTTTACACCATGTAGAGTGTAGTGTGTTTGGTTTCATTGCCTGCAAAATGCTGCAACATGTCACAAATATGAAAATATCACACATGATATAACCTCTATTCTGTACAAATCTGAAATGTTATTGCAGTTTACTTTTTTACTTGCCAAGATTTCTGGCACAAAACATGGTACATTTACAAGTGGCAACATTTGCGTATGTAGCTTTTAATCTGCGGTCTGGGTTTAGTATGAAAGACTGCAATTCTGACAAAAATATAATCCATGTATCTGGTATGCACCCTGCAGACAAATATGACACTTGCACTGTGCTCATAACATCTACAAGCAAATCTAGGCAATTACAAACAGCCATCAGCACTTTCAGGCACAGATTTCATGGACACTGTAGAGCATTCAAGCATTCAGAACAGTTTCTTTGACAGGATTGCATGTAACCCCATTTAACATTCATGAAGCTTCTTTTCATTACACTCACAGCAATCAAGAGATCTCTTTATTAAGAAGGCCATGTAAAAATCTTCTGCCTAAGTGTAAAAAGGCAGAAGGGATTACAGTAGCTACACATATGACATATTCTGGTATCCAATTTAATGCCTCTTATTATTATTAAAGAATTATCTTTTTGATAACAATCTGCTCTAATACTGTTTTCAATGTCATTACAATTAGTCAAAACTACTGCTCACATTCATATGGCTCAGATACCCTTCAGATGAACACAAAAGACAGTGTGAAGTGGGTGGGAGGTGGGTGGGACAAAGTTTGTAAATAAATGTACAGTAAAACCCGTTTATAGTGACCAGCCAAGGGGAAAAAAATGTGCCCTTTATAGACAGGTGGCTGCTCTAGACAGGATTATTTTTTAACATATTTATCTCCAGGGAATCATTTTAATGGCCTCTATCTATAGAGAGGTGGCTGCTTAGATGGATTATTGACATGTTTACAAGTTTAGTGCGCATGTTATACAAGCCTATGTAACCAACATGTTAATCCCATTAATACATATTGCGCAAAGCTTATTCAGTTATATTTCAGTCATCATCCTCCCCCACACCCACCTCTTACCACCCCAAGCTCCCCCTTTCCCATCCTTCTCCACCTCCTCCCCACCCCTCCTCTCCACCAATCCCTACTCCCCACCCCTCCCATTCTCCTCCACCCCATCCTCCCCTTCCCTCCTCCTATCTTTCCCATGCCCCTCCTCTCTCTCCTCCCCACCCAACCACTACCCCCCACCCACACACACACAGTTACATCACTGTCAGTCACATCCCTACATCCCCTATGGTATCATCAAGTATTTTGATTACATATCCACCTAACAAGTTCATCCAAAAGTTCATCCTGACGTACATCAGGTATTGGCATAACCCCACATACTATGTAGGGCACCTGGGAATATGGCACCAAGGTCTACATTTGAGCTTAAAGACAGTGTGCTGCAAAGTGGGTCTCTACCTGCATTGAAGTTGAGATACCATTTAGTGCATAGGGTCTCATTTCATCAATCCCTTAGATGCTACATGTACATTCAAAGAAACACCTTATTGATGTGTGTAGTTCAAAAGAAATTAGCAACTATAATCATTATCAATCAGTTCTTGATCTCATCTAAAGCAAGTATCATCATCTTCAATAATACAAGTTTATAAACAACACACAGAAAGAATCGTATACACTGTATGTACTCAGTACAAAGTACATATACCTCGGAAAATAGAGTTGGAATCCAACTTGCATGCAATACTAGTTGACGCTATGCTGATAAATCCTTGGGCACAAAATGCAGTTGAGTAAGCAATCTTTGTCAATTTCAGTGTACATAAGATTTGAGTACATAAATAACCTCATCTATTACAACTTATTTTGCATGTATGTTTACATAATTTGTCATGCTGCAAGATTGTTAACATTATTACAGTGTACGCAGCGAGCATGCAGTTTCAGAAGTTACCTTCGATGTGTATGATACGATTTCTTTCTTAACTGATCTCACTTCAAAATTACAGTCACATAACATTTTGGGGAAGGGGGGGGATTTGTTGGGGGCTGGATGATCATTATGCATAACTTACTCGTCTTCGGGCTTCCCTGCGGGCCTGCATGCGGGCCTGACGGGGGTTTGTGGCGTACGTAGCCCCACATCCATCCGGCCCAAGTTTGACTTTAAGACACGTCCCTGCCGAAATCATGGCTGAAGCGTACAGGTTCCTGATATTGAACTATATGTGAATTGTTGTGCTCAAATGTGGGGAAAGAGTCTGGGGTTCTTTTAAATAATTTTGTTTGAAAACAATGTTGGATTCACTGTTAAATTTGATTTCAATTTATTCACAATATCACACAGAAAATGTTGCATTCCAGTGCAAGATAATTGCAAATGATTAAAAAGTCACTTATTATAAAAATGCTTGGTATTTTTTATTTTGTTATATTTTTTTGTTATTTGATAATAATATAAATTATGTGGTGGTGGGGATGGTGGGGGAGAGGAAAATCTACTGATATATCTCTCAACTATTCTACCGGATGTGAAATGCAAATTTTCCTACAGCTCTATTTGCAACATCTTTATTTCAAGCCCTGCAGTACGTGCCTCTGAGAGTACTACAATCGGACAGCGGTTATAAATACATGGGCCGAGATGTGGTGCAGGAAAATGTCACAATGATTATGGAAGTTCCATTTCTGAATTCCCGCCTGGTCGCTCCTCGCTTCATGCAAGACAATGCAAATACTAGATAATATGTCGGCTATGCCTCACTGAAATGTTTCCAGTTGAAAGCTACTGCGGTGTCGTCGGCGAGGGTTCGTGCATGTGCAGGCATAGGAGAGACACATGCACTGTACGTGTATCTGATCACTACCACTTCTCCAGAGAGTTTGTGTTACCATGGTAACTGGTGTACACAAAGGTATCGGAGCTTGCTGCAGATATCCACCGTTGAAACATGATCATACAACAAGTAACTTTTAGATGTCCTAATAATGGTGTGGAGATCATCATGGGCATTGCCCTAATTGGCATTGGTGCTCGGATTTTGACGCCAGAGGTCCATTAGATAGGTCCGTGAAAATAACGTGATGACTGTCTGTGAAATTGGGCACTATTTTCCGATCTCTGAAGACCCACAAAAGCATGAAGGTGTTGGGGGATACTGAATACTGTCCATCTCCAAAATCAGGTCAAATATATGCAAGTGTGATCCACATAGGAACTTGATTCTCAGTTTGGGAAATCAGGAATACATCCAACGTTTTACTTGACAAAATAAAATTATAGATTATTTTGTGGCAGGAGGAAAGATGAAACATTCAGAGGCCAATGCTGAGTCTCATCTTGTCAACTGAAGAAGAGGCACTACACTGTTTCTTCATTTTCCAGAGTACGGGAAATCAGTTAGAAAGCAGATATACGACTCATGCAAGTATCATATGAGATCTGGTAGAAATTGCATAAGTTCTTTCTGTTCCTGTGCTCCACGCTGAAAATAGTCAATCCATCAATTCTCACGTCATTCAAAGCATTTGTCAGTAAGAGTACACAGAAATATATAAGAAAACAGTGAAGTAAATTCATGTTAAATCAAACATGTGAAAGTTCTACATTCCACAACCTGCACTTCTCGTCAGTTCGGTTCCTCTTCTGCAAGATTAAGCATCACAACATCAATCAGAAGTATATTCCATAAAGACTGATGCCTTTAACAATGTGTTCATCTGAAACAAGGTCCAGTTTGATCTCCACTGCTTAATAATTTCTCAATGATCCACACATACAAAGAGAAACTGACTGCAGCAAGATGATGTGAAACAATGATGTATGGTGCAACATCATCTCTCCGACCTGATGTCATCGTGGCCACGAAACAGGTGCAATCCTCAATAACGAAACAGATAACAAACGAAAGCGATGCGGCTTCTCATCTTCCAGACGACAACGATGGATGAATACCAACGACAGGATCTTGACGGGGGAACCCGGGGAGAAGCAAAGCAAAGACAAGAAGATGACACAGAGAGATGGGGAAACGAAAGGTTCAGGTGTCCCGCCGAGCGTTGGTTAGTGAAATTAATGCGGGCGAGAGAGAGGCTAATGAACGAAAATTATGCGGAACAACGCAACATATGCATCGGTCGAGTGAGCTGGAGGAATGCAGACTGTCAACGAATCGTACTGATTGCTTCACCTTGCCATGTTAAGGATTGCCCGCCAATTAGGCAGCAAAGGACACTTGTAACCCCTTCTTCATTTGAAAATTCTACTGACCTCGATAATTTGATCTCCAATGCAGCATCCGGCGATTTGGGTATGATAATCTGGGTTGCAAACTAGATTTGTAGCATTTCCGTGGTAGTATTACTATCAAAATCACTTTCCATCATCTTGTAAGCCTGGCTGGGGACTAGTAAAAATTCACCTTGACATTTGCTACTTTTTGGATTAAAATTAAGGCCAGCAAACTAGTACAGTATCGGTAACTAAAAGTTAAGCATGACTCAATTGCTGTAAGTTATGATTGATCCAGGTATATCTCAACAACGATAATTTAAATCAGGATGCCAAAACGTTTCTCGTCAGATTCAAACATAAATCCAGTTGAACTGATTTAAATAATCACTGTAAAGCATGACTTATAAAAATAAACATTCCTTATCAACTGTAGGAAAAATAATAATGTACTATTCCCAGGTCTTGCCTGTCTCAAATAAATTACTGATAGATTCTTCAAAGTAATTATTGTTTTAGTTTCATTTACTTGGGGACGAAAAGGTCCGGAAATAACTGATATGTGTGTTTAAGGTGGCAAAATTGCTGGTGATGCTAATGTTATCAAGAGCAAGGTTTACCTGACTCAAAGTTGATTAAGATTCAGCAGTTGAAATTCAAGAACTTTTCAAGGACTTACATCTATGTTTGCCTCAAGTACTTTCATTTTCATGTACTGCATTGGGTAATGTCCTCACATCCATCAAAAGTATTTTCTTCAGTGATGATGCTGAGGCTGTGCCAATATCCCCGGACCAGTGCACAACAGAAAGACATAAACTGACAAAAGGTGGAGTGAAAATGAGGCTGAAATTGTTTACACCCTTTAATGTTGCATAAGACATGTTGTTTAATGTTGTTTTTCAAGGAACATTTTGCACAAGAAGATTTTTAAACATCGAGAAGCATACTACAAGTACAAGTTTTAGCTTTTACATAGTTTTGTGTAACCCAAGGAACAGAGCTGGCAAAAAAAAAATTAACAAAATGGTGGATTTCTATTTGGTATACCATGGTACCGCAAATTTCATTGTATCGAGATCAAAGATCCAACACCAATAGTGGAGAAGAAACTTTGGCGACTCCTCTCGCCGACCAGTTGGTAGCTTTGGGATGGAATGATGGGGAAGGGGTTGACATCCTTCATCTCTGACCCGGTTAATCATTAGACAGGGCTGCGGGAGGCATGCAGTACGGAGACGTCTTGTACGTCAAACCCTCACCGCATCATACCGGGGTTCGTGAAATTAATTACGGCGGTTGTGGACACAAGCTGATTATCTCATCATCAGGCTCAATGTGAGATATCAAGAGAAGAGCCAACATCAATAACATGACACATTCAGGACTTATGAATGTTGGGGAGGAATGGTGGTCAAAGTTTGTTAACCCTTGTACAGCTTTGTGTGCGTCTTCAATGAGACAGGTATCATGGGGAGGGAGGTGGCGGGATCGGAGATAATCAGTTATCGGGGGTTGTACTTCTAAGTTGTATCTCGGGATGGGTGAAGAATAGCCACTTTCATTCTTCTTTTTGGTTTCTAAATTTTAGAAAAAGGCTGATTCTACTGGTCTACAGCGTAAATTATCTTCAAGGATTGCAGCCTACATGTATGTTTTTTGTTGAATGTCGAACAGCAATAATAATTATGATGAAAATACTAATACTAATACCAACAATAATAATAATAATAATATTATTATTACTATTATTATTATTATTATCATTATCATTATCATTATCATTATCATTATCATTATCATTATCATTATCATTATCATTATTATTATTATTATTATTATTATTATTATTATTATTATTATTATTATTATTATTATTATTATTATTATTATAATTATTATTGTTTTATTATTATTATTATCATTACTATTGTTACAACACATAAAAAACATATCACTCCTACTGGATTCACTATTAGCAACATTCAAGGTCAGCAACCCCTCCCCCACCACCTCCACCCCCCCCCCATTTCCCCCCCAAAAAAAAAATGAATTGTGGCCTAAACTATGAATGTAAAAACTAGGAGATGAAGGGGCCAAAGTATCATTCCACCAATCTACTGCTACATACTACATGTATGTTGGATGCATCTAAACATGTACTGTACACAAAGCGTCTTGCGCATACTCTGTTTAGGTTCAAAAGTTTAAAAGTGCACAGGTGGATATGAGACGAAAAAATTATTACAAATCATACAAGTAAGTTAATGAAAATGTCAAGGATACTTCACATTGGGGAAAAAAGAAATCATTCTTGGCAACCTATAATAAATACTGTAGTAAACATTCTAGCTAATGAATTAATTACCAGAAATGGCAGCATGCCATTTTTATGTCATAGGCACACATTTACAGCAGGTACATACTTATTCATAGTCTGTACATGTATTTAACAAATTTAATTTAGCATTTTCTGCAAATCACCATAAGCGACGAATTAAGACTATGCCACTAATTCGTCGACTAGAATTCGAGGCCAGCTTATTAATATCGCGCAACGACCGTGACCGACAAACACACCGATTAATTCTAAATTTAAAAGTTTCACTGCAAAAGGTCAGGGACTCCAAGCAGACGGAATGACTCACAAACGACATCCACGGTGAATAAACAGCATCCACGGCAGATAAACTAGTTATGTCAGAGACGTGGCTCAAAGACAGCATACTAGTACTTCAGATTTCAATTACCGTGTGACGTACAGCAAACAAAATTTGCGGAGCGGTATTTTGAGAGCAGGAGTTGTGGTAATTGATGTAATTTAATTAGCGGTGTTTAATAAAAGTTGTCCTTCGTGGATACCGACTTGTCTGTTGTTTCCTTCCGTGGCATAATGGCAGCGCTTGAGTATTATCTTCTGATATTAATCAAAATTAAGTCTGATTATATCCTGCAATAGCTTTAACATCAAGTTTGTAGTCGCCATCATTAGTGCATTATTGATTATGTTCCGAAAATCTCGTTTTTTTATGAGGTAGTGACGTGACAATCTTAAAAGTTTTGTGGGAACAATCTCAACATACATTTTTGTATGTGAGTCCTAACCTACATGTACATGTAGGGACAGTGATTTTCCGTTTCAAGAAAAGGCGTTTTCCATTTCTAAAAATCTGGAATTCCATTTCAACTTGTCTGAAAAATGGAAATTCCGTTTTGCCATAGACTTTGTATCATGAAAAAAATGACAATTCCGTTTACATAAAACTTGAAACAAATATTTCTCGCTATTTCTGTGTTTTTGTGTCAACTTTTTCTAATTTTTGTTCTGAGTTTCATGTTTTTTCCTTTCAAAAAGTCAAAATTTGGAGAAAAAAGAGGTTTTCCGTGATTTTCCGTTAGAGAACTCATTTTCCGTTTCAAGTTGTGATTTCCGGAAATTCCGTTGGTTTTCCGTTATCGCGGAAAATCACTGTCCCTACTAACCGCCTGTAATAGCCTATACAAACATCATTTATTTAGTGAAAATCTTTAAAGATTATGTCAAACAATATTTATTACAAATCTGTACCGGATATTCAGTTTGTGCTGAATGATTGTCATAATGAATTTCATCAGATTACATGCACAAAGCGGAAAGAGGGGCATGGACAAAAGCTGTCATGTTATTCAGTGCAAAACCTTCAAACGTATGTTTTCAACTTCATATACACTGAGGATGTGAAACCAGCCTGACTAGTACAGTAAGCGAACTTTTAATTTCATTATTTGCCCGAACAAATTTTTACTTGCCCTAGTGAACAAAATGCTTGTTAATTGTGCTACTTTAAAGAATTGTCCTTGTTGAAAGTGTTTTGTATAGTCTACGTAATTGGAATTAATACAAAAAATTAAAACTGAACTCAAAAACAAAAGTCTTTAATACTTATTTTAAAGTTGATAATGTTGAACTTGCCCAATTGGGCAAGTAATATTAAGTTCCATAAATTTTCACTTGCCCAGAGGCCAAATTTACTCTTCCCGGGCAAACGGGCAAGTGCTAGTATCGAGCCCTGTGTAAATGAATGTCATGTATTCTTTTTTTTTCATTTCTTACTATCGTACCACTTTTTGTGTGACAGACTTTGTAACATATGCGTACGTAAATTTAAATGCTATGCTGACACGAACATTATAAATTATATCATCACAAGACACCATTCCTACGCGTGTGACCTACATGTATGTGTCTGGTCTGTAACACAGGGTTAACAAGCACTGATTGGTACCCTCGCAATAAAAACAATGCTCTCTCTCTCAATTGCTCAAGTGAGGCATGACCATAAATGGTCATACCAGCAGTTAAATACATGCTGGGAGGTTGATATGGATGGAACAATTATCTCAGCTGGCATAAAATTGTGTCTTCACTGAATTGCTTTCAGGAGAAGAGTGTCACTATCTGCTCACTTTAAAGGCACCAATCTGAAAGCTCTTTCCATAAATCACATCATTTTTTTTTCAAAATTAAATTGTGGTATATTTCAAATTAATTTGCTATTATCATTTCATTTAAAATCAACACTCTGCCACACAACTGATTTAAAGGAATTGTGTTTCATCAGAACAAAAAAAAATCATATCAATGTCAATCAGAGGAATACTGAAATGAAGTTGAATTTCAAATTAGATTGATGAGTTTGATATGAAATCAATTAATTTTCTACCAATACTTCCAATTAGCAATCAATGAATGCCCCTTTGAAGTAAATGAGTACCGGTACTGGTACTCCTACCCAGACACTGCAAACAAAAACAATTTAAAAAAAAGTACACTATCACAACATGTGACCTTTATTTCTTTGACTTCTTTTGATGTAACTGAATAGTCTATAGCATACCAAAACTATATGTATGAAGTGCTTAATAAATGATATTTATTCATTTTGTTTCGAAACTCTTAACAGGTGCACAAATCTTCTTTACACAAGTGAAAATATTATCAACTGTCATTTATATTCACAAACAGAAAGATGTCAGTAGCACTCTGTATAACCAAAAGTACACATACAGTACACTGTACATAAAAAAATGTATGACAGAATAAAATTGAGCTGAGAGAGCTCTGATCTCACTGATACTGACATCAAGGGGGAAATTCCCTTTACACAGTAGCAATGATTGCACACCAATAATCTTTCAAAACATAAAAGCCTTTGTAGCTATATAAAGATATATAGTATTGTGTAAACAGTGAATGTACATGTCGTGTTGAGCTCATCAGAATTTGATTAAAAATTGCTCCAGTGTACTTCACAGCTCATTTTATTTTTGTTCTCCTTTTATATGAAGATTCATAGGAATTATTCCATCATTTCAAGTTTTCAAAAATATGGCTCCTGAATATTTAATATCTGTACATTTATAAGTGTAGATGTACATTATATTTGCAGCAAACAAGATTAAAATGACAATTACAGTAGTAAACATAGAGCATAGAGTGTACATCCAAATGCAGGACATAAGTTTAACGCTTCATAAGTGCTAGAGGGAAAATGCAAGTGACACAAATATTAGACCTATACTGCCATTGGCCAAAATGATTTTCCATTTCCCAAAGTATGCAGAAAAGGTGCTTTTCAGGCATGGACAACCTGGTTCCCCAACAAGTAGATAAAGGAACAAAACAAATGCAATTGGGGGAGGGCTTCCCAGAGATACATGTACATTTACCAGTATCATGTAATTGAGGCAATATTGGATATTCTATTTTTGGCAAGAATTCAATTTCTGTCATATTAGGAATCCCCTGTAATATTGCAGTATAATCCATGTTCAAGTGTATTCATGAACATGTGCATGTACATACAGTCGTACATGTACATGTAGGCCTATGTATGCATTGATCCAGGAATCACAAATTTTAAGACCTGCGAATATACCTGTGTCACGCACAATCAACAAACTGATGATTATTTCATTTACACTTCTTTCTTTCCGTTTTTTTTCGGGGGGGGGGGGGGAGGAGGAGAGGAGGTTGTTGATGTATGCAAGGCTTGATTGCAAAACAAAAGATTAAAAGCAAGAACCCAGGTTTACACAGCAGACTATGTAGATACTGATCTCCGACCAAGTGTGTCAGGTCATTAGTG
Organism: Eucidaris tribuloides; assembly: GCA_001188425.1. Taxonomy (NCBI): domain Eukaryota; kingdom Metazoa; phylum Echinodermata; class Echinoidea; order Cidaroida; family Cidaridae; genus Eucidaris; species Eucidaris tribuloides. The sequence goes on along the minus strand of JZLH01S0629394.1, from coordinate 16,694 downwards.
GGCTATTAACATTCCTGTAGGATAGCTCCCTAGAGACACACCAAGCAGTCTTCTTGGTGTCTAATTAATGTAATTAGACTAACTCCAGACACACCCACATTACACTGGGAGCATCTGTTTACATCCAGTAGCCCTACTGTACTAAGTATCACTACCCTACACATAGGCATAT
>JZLH01S0629379.1:78153-90795 GCA_001188425.1 Eucidaris tribuloides | reverse complement strand
TGAGTATATGAGTATTTGTATTCTATCGAAAAAATACAACTCCCCAGTAATATAATCACAACCATAATTCTACCTCACGAAAAATACTTAGTAAGGCACCTAATTTCGTCTAAACGACCATGAACTTGTTTCCTTTATAAACAACAATTAGTACTAATTATTGGAATATTTTTTGCAGAACATTCACTATAAAAAAGATATAAAGACCGGCAGTCAAGCATGACAATGATGGGTATGATACCACCGATCGAACATTTTTAAACGCCATTAATTAGAAGAAAACAATATTACATTAATTAACATGTGTTATCTCCATACATCCGAAGTCACGCAGAGTTTGTCGCAGAAATGCGGCAACAGTGTGATATATATTTCTGCGGTACGTAACTATGTTTTTTTTAGACGTCACGTGTGAACAATTGAGATGTATTAGTTGTAGGGAATAACTATTATTTTTAAATTTACTCCCCTTACTTTACAAAATCAATAAACATATGTCCTTTACTGGTTACTGCATAACTGTCAAAAGTTTTGTATTCTATTTATTTGACCATTTAAACACTATCGTGTAGGTCAGATATCGCAGTTTGACATTGTTTTAAATGGGGCTTCCATAATGTTAAGCAGTGTGTTTAAAGTGATAGGCTAACATTGTGGAGCTTCAATTTAAAAAAAAAATTGTCAAACTTTGATATCTGAGGTACATAGAAGTGTTCAAATGGACAAATAAACACCCTAGAATACAAAAGTTTGGAAAGTTATGCTGCCAATGGCAAGGTATGCATGAATAAACAATTTCTACTCCAGTTGATAAAATAGCCTAGATCTGCACACAGTAAGTCTATGGGAGGAAATGGGCAGGTGAATCCGGTCAATTTGAATGCTTGTAGATTTTCACTTTTTTAAAGCACTAAATCATCATTTTGAAATACAATTTTTTCAGGGCTTCATTTTTAGACCTTATCAACTTGAAGACACTTAGAGCGTGCGGGATTTTGTAGCTCACATTTTTTAACTGTGGTAAATGTTAGGCAGTGTGTTTAAAGCGACTGCTGACCACATTTCATGTATGTAATTGTGTGCTTTTCCGACAGCAAACAGAGGTGGCTAAATTTATGAGACATAATTTCCTATGGAAACGGCTACCGACCGGCAGGTTGACATGAAGTGCGGTAGTCGAGACAGGCTCTTGATAGATTAAGGGATAGACTCAAAATGAAAGGCCTGCACACTTGACAGTAATTAGTTCAAATATGTAATCCCAAAGAAATATGGTACGCTCTGCGTACATACCCTATCGAGAGTATAATTAATGGTGATATGGGAACGAGAAAAACGGCTCTTCTAGAAACATGCGAATATACACATGCTGCTATCACCGTCTCGCAGAAAATAACAGACCCCAACGCGGGGACCTTTCCTGCTACGGTCACATACATCATTTTGCGTGGCAGATTTTAATTATAGCAGGGAATCTTCACGGATTTATCTCTTGATCGATTCCAATTTGATAACTGTTTACATGTCATGAAGATTTCTTTGTTCTGTTTTTACATAAACACTGGCCGGATGTACATGACGATGATACGATACCTCCTGTCGGTAGACGCCATACGTTATCTACTGTACGTTGTTAATATCGATATTGTCTCTCTGACTTATTTAGTAAGGGGGACTATAAGAGTGATGTTTTAATGTATGTGATGTGTGTTCGTGTGTGTGTGTGTGTGTGTGTGTGTGTGTGTGTGTGTGTGTGTGTGTGTGTGTGTGACTGTGTGCCTCTGTCTGTGTATGTATGTGTGCCTCTGTCTGTGTATGTATGTGTATGAGTGTGTCTCCGTCTGTGTATGCATGTGTTTCTGTCTTCTGTCTGTGGGTGGGTGTTTATGTCTGTGGTGTGGGTGTGTGTATGTATGTATGTGTCTGTCTGTGTCTGTGTCTGTGCGTTTGTGTGCTGGTATGTGGGTGTGGATGTGTGTATATATTTGTGTTTGTGTGTGTAGTTTGTACGTGTGTTTGTGTGTGTGCGTTTGTGTGTGTGTGGTGTGTGTGTACGTGTGTGGTTGTGCTTGTGCGCACATGACTGTTTGGTTTATGTTTGTGTGAGTGAGTGAGTGAGTGAATATGTAAAAAAATGGCCTAACCAGAAAAAAAAAACAAGCAAAATGGGGAAACATTTTTCTTCACCATATACCAAAATTATACACTGGGAAGGAAATATTAAATAATCATTATTCAGAGTAAAAGAAGTACGATAAACATTTGAATACTGACATAAATATGTAAAGTGCGGCTGTCACACACAACAGTACCACGTTTGAACGTTTTATGATAAAACCTACGTATCAAGAGTGCGTCTGCAAGTTCCGTCAGACGATACTTCACCACAGAGTGCGGATGACATGACATAATAGTTTACGATGGGTATTATAAGACTTGATGCAACCCCTTATTAAAAAAAAAATGCGTTTGTTCTGATGGCGGTTAAAAAGTGTTCTAAAAGATATTCAGGAATCGGGACCACTGGTTACGATACTGTTTTGTAGCTAGAGCTAGAAGTAATATTTCATAGCTTCCAATATACAAATGTAACAATTCCTGCGGAAAAGGTAAACTCTTTTACAAGGAAGCGATGTGCTTGTTATGCCATTGAATACAGGAAGAGGAAGAAAAATAACAAATTTTAAAAATAACAGACTGCGCCATTGCATTGACCGATAAAATGAAATTAATTCTAGCATCACGGGTTCTCAGCGAACTCCAGTGAATATTTTTATGTTCGTTTGTTAAATTCTTTCCTGTGAGCTCGAAAATATGATAGAAACAATAGAGATCACGTGAATCAATTTACAACAATTTATTTTGTATTTATTATGTGATATTTATTTCCGTGTTTTTTTTTTCATTTCACGAGGCCTCTCAAAATGAAATGAATTCGTCAATTAATAAAGATATAATTTGATAACAGAGGTTGGTTGGTTCATATCGTGATGTAAAATGCGGTCGAGCGTATGACGCACACACCGGCACCGACGTTGAATTATTTTAAGAATAGAAATGTGTAGTATCATGTAAAACTGAAGTATACTCTTGGACCCCTCTCTAAGATGTTATGTGGGCTATCCAGATGTATGCTTAATTGTGTAAGCGGTTATGTAGTGCAATATATTTGTTAAAGTGATAGGCTAACATTGTGAAGCTTCAATTAAAAAAAATCAAACTTTGATATCTGAGGTACATAGTAGTGTTCAAATGGACAAAAAAACACCCTAGAATACAAAAGTTTGGAATGTTATGCTGCCAATGGCAAGGTATGCATGAATAAACCATTTCTACTCCGGTGGATGATACAATAGCCTAGATCTGCACACAGTAAGTCTATAGGAGGAAATGGGCACTTTTTTAAACACTAATTCACCATTTTGAAATACAATTTTTTTCAGGACTTTATTTTTAGACCTTATTAAAGACACGTGGAGCGTGGATGATTACGTGGTTAATGTTAGCCAGTAGCTTTAAAGCCCAAGTATAGTTTTGGTGTATCAGACAACTTTTTTGTCAATCTTTTACAAAGTATTCTATTGCCACCCAAGACATTAAAAAACATGGTCAAACCTACTGAAAATTATTTAAAGTGACAAAATGTGATGTTTAAATTATCGGAAGTAGAAAGCGGTATGTACATTATCTATGGGAAATATCGGCCCCCGACATTTTATATTTTGAGTAGTTCCTTGAAATGGGAGAGTTTTAGAGCGAGCAATTTGGCCGTCATTAAAAGATCATCTAAAAACATAATAGCAAAGAATTTCATTTTTTGACCATTTACTAAAACTATACTTGTGCTTCAACTTTTTAAACAAAACATTAAATCCAAATCATCATACCTTAACACCGATATAAATACAGTACTTCTTAGAAGTTGTGCGTGTATTTACTGACTCATCCCGTGACTATGATAATGTATACGTTGCGTTAATTGCACTGTTAGGCCTTGCTTCTTCCGTTAATTGTGACAAACGACCGTGAAATGAGGTTGTTGTTTTGCAAAGAAAATATAATATTAGATATTTTGAACTGTTTTGTGTTGTTTTTGTTACCTTTAAAGTGTGTTTTTTCTTTTGATTGTTTTATACTGTTTGCTTTATTCTACTTTCAGAGGCGTACCTGTGTTCTTTAGAAACGTGATATAAACAAATTCATTTTTCACATTTCACAGACCTTAGTTTGAAAAGGTGTGTTTTCCGCCCTAAAATGTGTTGTTAAGATTCGTACATTGACTACCTATTTATATAGCTACAGCCACTTTTTGTTTGGCTGACATTGTATTCTTAAATATAACAATTGAACTTATAGAATTATACGTTCTTGCTTACATACGTTTTAAAACGAACACTTCATGTTAATTTTTATCACTTTGTTCATGACATGATGAAACTATCCGTTGTTCGTTCTTGTACTTTGATATATAGTATTGTTCAAATCTTCATATTGAATGTATTTATTTGTGATATATTAATTCATTTGTTTTACAAAAAAAAGTGGAATTTAAAGTTCATTTCAATTATGAAGTTCAAAAACCATAATACACCAGCACGTGCGACATTTCGTGTGTTAATACATCTATTCTTCCACACGCGCGTGAAGAAACTCAGGAAAAAAAAAAAAAAACGTTTTCTCTCAAGTCATTGAAATGGAGTACTTTTTGTAAATTGGCAAAAGGAATTAAGCAAGTGTCAAAATTGTCATTTCTCATAAATGGACAATTTGTGTCTGTAATCTACCGTAGTATTAATGTAATTTCACAAAGCATTATTTAAACAAAGGCAGACTATGTTTCATATATATTCTTTCAATAGAACACATGCATTATATTTAACATTAATCTGGAATTTCAAAGATAACCGTAGTGGCATTGATAGGCAGGTTTATTCTTTTCAATTAGAATATTCATTCACATATGATTAATACTTATTTTGTCACAATTTTCATGCAATAGAAGTATTTCTTTTTCCGTGGTTGTGGATGAATATAGGCATACTTTCAATTACTAACAAGCATGCTGTAATTTGATGAGAGGCTTTAGATACAACCATGTACATTTGAAAACTCCACGTTCCGGTCAGAATGCTCTGGCCGTCGTCAGGAGAATGAGGGAAGAGCGACAAAACCCTGAAAACCCTGCTGTAATTTAGCATTAACATTATTAAAACATGTAATTATAATTACTGTAATGAGGGTACTAGTATATGCTAATAAACTTTACACCAGCTTGACTTGTCATCAAGAGAGAGCGAGAGGGCGGTGATTATGACAGTAAATAAAATAAATCCAATAAATAAGTCGACATGTTGACAAAACAATACCAATAACATTTACGGGCAGCCTACCGGCATTAGGGGATATTACACGAATTGATTTAGATACAGCTGTGATTACTAAATCCCGAATAGCAATACACGTCATGTAGCCGTCTTTACAAGCGTTTAGTGAAAGATGACATACCATTTGTTTAAACGCAGTTTCGTGTAATACTATGATATAATGACTATTGCAAATGACGGCTTGTTATGTTTTCCAAGTGGAAACCATGCACGTCATAATTGACTGCACACATTTTCGTCGCAGATATATCTCAGATTCGTGTCTCCAACCGACTATCAGTGAGAATATCGGGTTGAATTCCACTCATTGGGACATGTGTTTCTAACATCCTGGGCAATCAGTCTTGATGAATTTCATTTGCACTTCACTTTTGACTCTCGAGTCCGATATAATTATTGGAATGTGTAAAACCATTACGTCACCAAACGTTGATGTGCAGAGTCACGCTACGTGTCATCGTGCCGTCACGTTTATGTACAATAATCTGTATTCCTCTTTCCGTTTTGTACTTCACATCATTTAAGCGAAATTTCTCTCGTGATTTAAACCATATTCACAATTGTGCGAATCAATAATACTTGACTAGTATACACGCTGAATTTATTTTGAGGGGATAATAACAATTGTTCTTTTTACACTTTCTTTGAATTTCGCTATCCTTTATGTGGTAATGAAAATAGTTATTTTTCTATAGATCTTACTTAAGCAAACTAACATTTTTTTCAGTGTAATAAATAAATGAATGAATAAATAAATAAATAAATAAATGAATAAATAAATAAATAACTGTCCACGCTTTGACCCACTGATCCCGTGGAGGTTTCCTAATTGTGCCCTTAAAGATTGTGTCATTGATTTGCACGTCAAAAAACATTAAAATGAATGAAATCAGCTGAAATCATATCCAATGTGAAGATTAATATAAATAAACACCTCTCATAGAGACTTGGGGTAAAATATTGAGTTTTGGTGAAAATCTGGATGGTTAAACTTTCATCCTTTCAAAAAATTACTCGGAGAGCAATTTCAAAAAATCCGGCGACGTCTAAACGTGCACGTGCGTTCGCAAAATTGTCCGATCAGCCGTTAGCCAATGGTCGCGCGGGGGTTAGCACGTTTAAAACCAAATCACCGTGCGCCTCCGCCCCCCTGGGGGTCCCCCTTTGGCGACGGTACACAGAAACCGCGATTCGCAATTTGAGGGCAAAATTGAAACTCACGGAAAAGAACAAACAATTCTGGTAAAACAGATTCGTTATTAGTGTTTTTTCTATAAAACAACAAATGCATGACGTTATGGATCTCAGACTTTCAACACAAATCTCTTTACACCATGTTGTAAGTACTAAAACTACCGTTTGGTATTGATAATGAAGGGAAGTAATGACTTGCACATCCCTGACACAATCTTTAAAGCACAAATTAAGATTTGGCGATTTATTTTTTATTTGAAAGCTTTATGACCTTTGGGCATAAAGCTTTCAAATAAAAAAAATCGCCAAAACTATACTTGCACTTTAAGTCTCGGTCGTAGGTAATTTGATGAAAGTGAAAATTTCCATGATATAAATTGTATGGAAATATGAGATAACTAATAGTATGCTATTTTTTGGCTATTCTTCTTATATTCAAAAACGTATTTCTCTATTGATATTTTGATGAAAGAATCAAGGAGGGCACCATCACCCTCTCCGGTGGAGTAATAACCTAACCATAGCTATAGGCCTCTCGCAGTATAGCATTTCAAATGATAAGATGACACATATTTTGGTATTATGATTCTGAGAATCTATTAGTAATTTTGTCAAACAAAAATCATTTGCGATAAGGATAAAACGATTAGTATAAGGTTTATAAACGTGTCAGGCCATGGTAAACCCTTCTTCTGGTATGGCCAGGCCATGCATTTAAGTTACTAGTTAAAATGAAACTTTATTAAATTCGCTCCTTGCCCACGTCTCTTGTAACAAACTTCACAAAACACTCTACAAGACGTATAGGGGGATGTTTTAAAACTTATTCTGGTAATTACGCACAGGTGCAGACTTAGATATTAGAATCTGGATCAAAGTTAATTAAAACCTGTGTTTGTATATGTGAAGTTTGAAACGTCGTTTTCTTGTTCCATAAAACCCGAATACTCTTTAAATGCCAGGAGGAACTTTAAACAAATCTCATCAGTCATGTACGAAGATTCACCAGAAGACAGAGATCTTGTGTCATTTTTCCAGATGGCCAAAGTCAAATTTCACGCCCAAGGCGTCTTTTAATTAGTACGTCAAACCGTATATATGTATCTGCGAATGTTATATCGTGTAAACCGGCAATCATCAGCTGTAACGACACATGTGGACTAAGACGTATAATGGTGTGTTAATTCGTTCAGATCACGAGCTCTTGGCTATTGAAACACAGCGAAAAAAAACCCATACCGTGCAATTAAAGTCAAATATTCTAGCAAGGTTAAAGGCAGGGCAACTGTTTTGCATGCCTAAAAATAATGTTGTGTAAATGTGTATAGAAGAACATACCATTTAAAGATTGTGTCAGGGATTTGCAAGACCATTACTTCCCTTCATTATCAATACCAAACGGTAGTTTAGTACTTACAAATGGTGTGTTGAAAGTTTGAGATCCATACGTCATGAATTTGTTGTTTTATGAGAATAACGACATGTTACCAGAATGTTGTTCTTTCCGTGAGTCGCGGTTATGTGTACCGTCGCAAGACCAGCGGAGCACACTGATTGGTTAAACGGCTAACCTCCGCGCGACCTTCGGCTAACGGCTGATCGGACAATTTTGGAACGGCCCGTGCACGTCGACGTCACTGTAAATTTTGAAGTTTATTTGTCCAGATTTTCACCAAAACTACGTGATCTACCCAAAGGTTCTATGACAAGTGTTTATTTATACTAATCTTCACATTGTGAACAATTTGAGCTGATTTCATTCATTTTACAGTTTTCTGACGTGCAAATCCCTTACTCTGTCTTTAAGAACCTGTAACAAAGTATAGGAGCTAGAAAGTCAATTGGTTTGGGATTATAGTGACTGTTAGATCATAGAGACTAAAACTCATATTCTACTTTCAGACCCTCAAGGTACCATTTTTAAAAGTCTTTGATATGACCCGGCCGGGGTTCGAACCCGTGACCTTCCGCACGCGAGGCAGACGCTCTATCCACCAGGCCATCACGCCGGATTTCACAGACACGTCCTTCATAATAACCTTAGTACACGAATAATGTCTTGTTGTGCTGCTAGAGAGTGCAAAAGAGATTTCCTGCCTTTGAATGTTACAATGCACGTCGACGAAGTCGTGTTTGTATAGGAAGTGTTATGTAGGTCACCACTGCCCAAGATTAAAACGCTCAAATGATTATTTTTCAACCGAACACATCGAGCATAATGCACGTAAAAATAGGTTAGGTCAAGAGCCATCGGTTCGGGGGAGGGGGTCGACCTAGGATCACAAAACTCCTGCGGCAAACATATCGATTTAGTAGAAGAAGTAGCAGTTAAAGTAGAAATAGTAGAAGTATACTGTAAAAACAAGTGTCGTCGGCGCAGTGGAGAGGAGTGGGAGAGAGGTTCTCGACTGGTTATTTTTTTCTGCTTATTTAAAGCATCTCTTTTGGGGGAAAAGATTCGAGGACAATATCGACAAACCTCTATAGACAATTTCCAATTGTATTACATAGCTCATACATCACTAAACAACCGAGCATTTTCTCAAACTCACAAGATAGATCATGTAGCAAACGCTTTGGGGTAGCGTGTCTACTTATGTACCTGCATAACCGTCTATGGATCTATTCATGCATCTTCGTTCCTCAGTCTATCTATCCATCTACCGTGTTCTCTGTAAATGTATAATACTAGACAGGCAGCCCAGAGGGTTTTATTCAAACCATCAAGATACCAATATCTGACTACCGGAGCATGTGTAGAGTAACGAGCTATATACAGATATCCATTTCTGCCGGGGTCTATCCGTTGCGTTTGGCCCCTGGGGGACCTTAAAGGGGGCCAAAAATTGACTTTATTCAAACATTCTAGGTACCACTTGAAACCTTTACCACGAGCTGCGGAATACTCCCCCGAGTACAGAATGGCCCATGCAAGAAAATCTATCCGTTGCCAAGGGCCCGCCAGAAGCCCAAAATGGGCCCCCAAAATTGACTTTATTCAAACATTCTAGGTACCACCTGAAACCTTTACCACGATCTGGGGAATAGTCTCAAGAGTACAGAATGGCCCATGCAAGAAATTCTAACCGTTGCTAAATGCCCGCCAGAAGGCCACTAAATGTGGGCTTTGGGGGCCCATATTACATGTATGCAATAAATTGACTTTCTTCAAACATTCTAGGTACCACTTGAAACCTTTACCACGAACTGCGGAATACTCCCCCGAGTACAGAATGGTCCATGAAAGAAAATTTATCGGTTGCTAAGGGCCCGCCAGAAGCCCAAAATGGGCCCCCAAAATTGACCTCATTCAAACATTCTAGGTACCACTTGAAACCTTTACCACGATCTAGGGAATAGTCTCACGAGTACACAATGGCCCATGCAAGAAATTCTATCCGTTGCTAAATGCCCGCCAGAAGGCCACTAAATGTGGGCCTTTGGGCCCATATTAAGCAATAAATCGGTGTTACAACTCCTTCTGACCCGCCCGAAACGACTAGATATGATTTTCATCTTGTAAACCAAGTTCAGCCGCTTATCTGTGAATCAACATGTCTTATAATTATGGCCAAAATGGGCCTGAAATATGGCCCAGATTAAATATCGTTTGTAAAGCCTCCATGAAAACATAGATTTAGTTCAAAATTAACTGCTACCAAAGAAGACATGAAAAGACATACATTAACTACTAATGTAGTCTAACTGCAATAGGGGCACAGCGGAGGTCACTTGAATATGGCCCTTATTTGGCCCCACAACGCTAACTACAGAATTGACATGCAATAGATACAAACACCACTACTTATGTGCTTACTAGGTACCAATCAAAAGCAATACCATGTGCAGGGGATATTTCTCAGTGAAAGCATCAGCTGATCAGGGGCCCCGCAAAAAAATCCCCAAAATGGGCCTCCCAACAATGCAGTTACGGATTTAAACATAGCAGGTACCACGTGAAACCAATCCTATAATGATTAATCACAGACCACAGAATGACCCACGCAAGAAAATAATCTGCTGTACAAAAGTCGCGCCAGGCGGTCATTAAACTATGGCCCTTCGGTCAATATTAAACAATGTATAAAATATAATACTCTCTGACCTACCCGATATGTATGCTTTAGTCACATCATCCAAATTCAGAAGCTTATTAAGGCGACGATATGTATCATACCTAATGTTACTACCCAACCAAAATGGCTCTTGTCTCTGAATTCCTGAAAAAAAATGTGGTATCACATTAAGTAATAAATTCTAATTCAAAAATTAATTCACACCCTACAGACATAATAATTATAGCACTATAAACGTGTACGTGCACCAAGGCATAAAGGTCACTCAGCCCTTGGCCCGATAATACAGTATCCCCCTCACTTAAATATTTGGCATGAAGTGGATGCGGAAAAGAAGTACCACTTCTACTTAACTTTGCCTATTGGATATGGGTGCTGCCTATGGACTCAGCGCAATTCCCCCCCCCCAAAAAAAGCATTTACAAAAATAAAAAAACATATGGCAATATCGATAGCCGTTTATTTAATTTGTTGTTCAAATCAGTGGCGTAACTAGGGGGGGGAGTAGCACAGGGGGGGGCCCGTGCCCCCCCCCCATCCTCCATCTCCGGAAAAAAAAAAACAAAGGAAAAAAAGAAAGGAAACAAAGAAAAGAATCTTTTGGGGCTAGCCGTGATAGAAATTGATCTTAAATCACCTTTGGAACTAGTCCTAGATTCCTCCTGCTAATTATAGTTGTTCTTTTATTGCACACTCATTGAAAACTGCTTAATCTATTATTAGCTATGTTTGTTTACTCAAAGTTGCAGCGAAGGTTTGTGCAACAACAGGAATATTCGGGCGGTCTCACGTATATTGTTAATCGTCGCAGAGATGCCATATCCAGTTCAGCATCTTTTTTTTATTTCGGTAAAGTCACTCTTCTCCAGAGTGATGTAGTCCCACGGGGGTGGGGGAGGGGTACTCACGTATATTTGGTATACGGGGATGTGCCGCTGGGAAGGGTGACTTTTCAAGAAAATTTCTTGGACATGGGTCCCCCATCCTTTAGACTTGGGTCCTATTTTTATTCCCTTTTTTAAATTTTTCGGCACGCTTCGCGCACATACATGAAACACTCACAAATTTCAAATTTTCGGCACGCTTCGCGCGCAAACATATCCTATTTTCAAGTTCTGCCCATGCTTGCCAAAAATTTGGGAAACCCTTAGACATGGGTGCCTATTTACGGCATAAGGACCCTTAGATGTGGGTATGGGTTCGGAGTTCTCAGTGGCACAGAGTACAGTAAATGTTTCAGAACACTGATATCTTTTTGTGGCATGCATATTTTGATACGCAATATTATGCTTGCTATTAATCCACCCGTGAAGGAAAAGCGGAGGCAATATTGCAGGTACATTCATCCAATATAGGAATTTTATGTAGAAATTCCTCACCCAAAATGTATTATCCACTGAGCGCCCATGACACATTAATTTCAAATCAGAAAGAGGGGTTATATAACCTGAATAACAGACCCGTAGCCGGGTGGGGGAGGTATGAGTACGCACCCCCCAAAATCTGAAACGTCCACTTTAACAAAAATACGTATTTTAATCAATATTGGTTTGTAATTATTGTTAACTTTTCATTTCACGAAACTATAGTGTTAAGAGAGGGTCAAAATCTGCTTATAAAACCGCTAGAACTCGTTAGCTTGAGGGGGCTCCGCCCCCTGACCCCCGATAAATATTATCACCATGTTCTGCCATCAGCCATTCATAATAACAAAATTACACCTCAGGAGGGGCAAAAAAGAAGTATAAAAGTGGAGTGCTTTTTAATTATTGTCGATTGTCCACTTCACAAAACAATAGTGTTATCAGAGGGGTAAATTAAGCTCATAAACCGCTATAACTCGTCAACTTCATGGGGCTTCGCCCCCTGACCCCCGCCCGGAACCCTACAAAGGATTGTAAGGTGGGCCCCTCGACCCTGCCTGTTAGGATGATTAGTCCCATTTTCTTGATATACCCACCCCGTGGAAAAATTCTGGATAATGCTGT